>VZRN01000647.1:4346-60489 GCA_013397935.1 Dasyornis broadbenti | reverse complement strand
AAAAAAAAAGAAAAAAAAATCTGGCAAGTCACCTTATTCATGTGCCCTCAGACTGGTCTGAATAGTTGGACTACCTGTTATCTAAAGATTCAGTTTCTAAGAATGGCACTGATTTCAGTAAAACTATTCCCACAAGTTAAGGACAAGCCAATGAGTTTATTTGAATTGCAGCTTTACATACTGTACCTTCATCCTGAGAAAGCAGTCAAAGATATTTGAAATGGTTACAGTCTAAAGAGATTAGGTTTCTTCAATTCTGAAAATAAACAGCTAAGGGAAGTATAAAAATATCCATAAAATCAGGAGTGGCATGGAGACAGGGAACAGGTACAGGCTGCACATGCACTCTCTCCAAATCAGAACTAAGGGCTATCACACAAAACCATAAGAACAGGTTCAAAACAATCTAAAGGAAGTGGTTCTACATAAGTGTATATTGCAGCCAAGGAACTCATTGTTCTGAATGTTGTGGATGACAGAAGTTGACACAGGCTAAAAATTAGAACGTTTCTCTGAAGAATAAAGTACAAAGACAGGCACTGCCTCACAAAAGCCTTGGACTACAAACTGCTGGAAGCAAGACTGTTTAGAAAACTACCACCACGCTTGCCTGTATGCTGCTTTAAATGAGACACTGGGCTAGATCCTGCGTGTTTATTCTTACATCCTTATAAGATTTTTTTTGAACAATACAAAAGATTGCTGGGAGGAAAAACAAGGTTAAGAAATAATGTTACTGAATGCTTTCAGAGTTGTGATAAAAACAGAAAAGAAAGAAGTACTACTTTCCAGAAACTTCAATTGAAAACAGTGCTTACAATGTTTTTTTCAAAATGTAGTCATGCTTCTTGCTGCAGTATTTACCTTGGAGTCATGAAACGTACTCCTAACTACACTTTTGAGCAAAACTTGCTTTGCAGTGTCACTATGCCATACAATATGCACTTGTTCTTTATGTGTGTCCTCACACAAATCTGCTGGCTTGAGCAACAGAACTCATTTCTGCTCCTCCTATTTCCTGCTTGCTCTAAAATTGAAGAGCTTGCCCTCTTCTGTGTGTCACCAAGAACACTGATTGCAAAGACTCAGCCGATTACTCAAGGAAACCCTTCCTGAGGGTGTCAGGGGTTGCATGAGGAGTTTGCGCTCAGTTTGCGAGAATTTTACTAATATGGATAAATCACAGGAAGGAGGAGACCCAGGACAGACCCCAGAGCCCCCATATACCTTTGGAATAACAAGCGAACACATAACTTGTAAGGAAATATATTTCTAGTTACAAGATCAGGCATCACTAAAAACTTGTTTATGCATGGAAAGCTCTTACTGATTTAAAAGCACATTCAGACTTGCAATGGCATGTAGAAACCTTGTCAAAACTGAAGTGGGTCTGATGTTACTGTTCCTACAAGAACCGGTCTTTGTGGTATGAGCAGGAACTCCATCCCTCACCATTCCTCACTGGGTCTCTTACACACAAAGAGTGAGCTCTTCATGAGGCATTGAAAACAAAGGGAAATGAAGCACTTCGACCATTTGGCATCAAAACTTAGGACAAAAATCTCTCAATTTCATATCAAGGAAAGGTTCAGTTACATTCAGAGAGGCCTCTTGGCACCAAGTCAAAATTCTGGCCTACTATTTTGCCAAGATATGGGAAGATGGAAAAACTAAAATCATCCATGAAACTTCAAACAATAATAGTTTTCTGTAACTACTATGGGATTTGGAAGACTTAAATCAAATCTAAGGTGTCCAAATAATGTTTCATTTCCAGCCAGATATCTGCAACATAAATGACACTCACAACCCTGTAAAAACCCTCAACTCTTCCTCTTTTGATTTACAGATTTATTCTTAGGAAAATACTTCAGTCATCACTGAGCTGTAATTGCCTCTTGGGTGGTAGGCAGTACTTAAACAGTTCAGTGCTTGAGGACGCAATGATACACAGCTAAGAGAATTACACCTGGGCAAAACAGCCCAAAACCCCAGGAGCACTTTGGCTCTAACTCTCACTGACACCCATGGCAGCGTGGCCCTAAATAACTGCAGGGAGCTCTGACAGTGCAGTTACTCCAGACAGAGTTTGGTCAGTGTGAGCAGTAAATGCCCCATCCTCTCCAGGAGTGATGTTGGCTAATGGGAAGTTGAGACACTTTCTCTTTTACTCCTCCTGCCAATAGCAGCCTCCAGACAGAGCTGTTGAGACAATCGTGACAGTTACCAGCCTCACGGCTGCTCTGCTGGGTGCATGGGAACACAGAAGGCCACCCCAGTGTCCATAGCAAGTCTAAGCATTAGCATTTACACGTCTGTGTCAGCACCCTCCAGCTCTGAGTAACTCACAGCAAGCTGCCAGCCCAGCTTCTGCAAGCCTGAAAAATTCAACTAACAGAACAAAGTGTATAGACAGGCATAAGGGGAAGCAAATTATCAGGATTAGTATGGTAACAACACGGAGTGAATGATGACTTCAAGGTCACAACAACATATGCATCTTGTAGGAACAGCTAATTGTCTGACTCTGCTCACTGTCACTCACTGACACCACAACATATATTACACTAAATATCTTAGTATTTGAATTTTGCTGCCTCCAGATACTATTAACATATTTTGCATTCATTCTTTGACTAAATCCCCTATAATGTTTCCAGTTAAAGTTCCCAAACATATATTCAATTTATATTTAATGAGACAGTGTGAGTTAAGTAAATGAGTGCTCATTAATTAAAGCATATGTATATTGGGCTGAGAGGATTAATTAGTTAATGTTTGCAGAGAGTTCAAAAAATGTAAAAAAACTGTCTAAACATGAACTGTGCTTTGGCAGAAAGGAGAATGTGGAGATGAAGAGATACAGAACATTATATCTAACCTTTAATGAACACCTCTTAAAATCATGCCTTGTTTGTCATCAGTGTTAACTGCAATGAGAAACTAGCCACACATTAGTTAAAAATCTGGTTAATCAGCTGTTACTTTTCTGTTAAAAGTAAAATGGGCCAAATTCTCCAGTTCTGTGTCCACTGGGACCGTGTCACAACAAATGACTAGCCAAAATTTTCCAGAGTTACTGGATAAGCACCATGAGGGGACAGCATGGCCCAGGGGCAGGAACAGTGTTTAAAGAGCCCCAGTGGTCTCCAGCTAAATCTAGAAGCCAAACTTTTCTAATGCTCCCACCCATTTTCCACAGCACCCAGCCAATTCCTGAGCTCAGCTTTGGGGCTGCCAGCTCCTCTTGGCTCCAGGGTAGAAATTGCCAATGCTCAAATCTTCTGGCTGCGACCCCTATACACATCTTCCTTCTCCTCCTTCCTTCTCTTAATGATTTCAACTCCTGGGCACTGTCTGTGTACTTGGAGACCTGCCTGGCAGCATGAATGAAGAAAAAGAGCACTTAGAGCTTTCTAGCACAGCACCACTGGCAGGGAGAAGGCAGTTTGGTCAGAATTACCTCCACTGCTCCCTGGCCTGTGCTGTGACAGCTCAGCCCCCACAGCCCCAAACCCAACAAAACCCACACAGCCCCAAGGCTGAGAGTCTGCTCTGCAGGCACCATCTCAGGCAGTGATGGACCCTTGAGCCACACACAGCCAAAGCTGCCCCACATGCTTTCATTAGTCCTCCCCAACACTCAAGGGATAAGCAGGGAATATTTGTGGGCAGACAACCAGGAAGATTTTCCTGTGTTTTATTTTTGCCAAGGTAGTACATTTTATACAAAGCTGGAGAGAAGGGGCAGAACAAAATAAGTCACCCAGAGAAGACTTCTTTAAACAATGTAATTGATGTAGGGCAGTATAATTGATGTAGGCTGTGTATTAGCAGAGCTTTCCAGGACAACACACTGGTAAACCTTATGGTCCTGCTAAACAGCCCTAGGAATTAATTTGGCTGTCTGCAAACACAGAATAAAACAGTCTGCCTGACTTCAAGGTGAAGCTTTCAACCAAAATAGGGTGAGGAATGAGCTTCCCTCTTCAACCCCTGAAAATTTAATAAAATAAGCAAGTGAGCTTACCTGTGACAGGCTGCTCAGCATGTGGACTGTGCTGTGTCCTCAGCAGACCCAAGGACTGAATGTGCAGGAGTCCAAATTTCTTCCCACCTTCACGTGAGGCCCTGAATAAGGGGGAAAAGCAGCACAGTGTCTGTGAGGGGTCCTGTCATGGTGGATGCTGCTGGGGCTTGGGTGGTACTCTGGTACCACAGGAGGTCTAGGCACATTCTAGGTTATATCTTGATCCTGCCATACACCCTTAGGACACACAACCAGCTGCTAGGATGCTCTCATCCTCATTGTCTGCTAGTGAGAAATACTACCAAGGAGTAACAACATGCCCTTGCAGTCCTAGGGAGAGATTATGGCTGCTGCCCCAGGCACAGCTCCCCACAGATTAGGAGAAGCTTCTGCAGCTTGTCTGGATACTGTTCTGCAGCAGTATCAAGAAAGAGGAAAGCCCTTGGGTGGAAGTGGCAGAAAAGGCAGAAAGCTCAATAGCCAAGATGCAAGGATTCATGGAGAGCAAACCAGCACAGGACAGCTTAGTTTACAAAATTATCTGCCCCTGGGTTTCTTTATCCCCCCAAGAGGGCTAATGACCTGCTTGCATGATGGTTCTGCTGTCCCACCAGCCACCCTGCTAACTTGAGGGGCTCTCTGGGTGTTATCCCCCCACAAAAACCCCAGCATGTAAGCACATGCCTCCAAGTAGCTGCTGCCAGCATGCCCAGTGTGCTGCTCAGAGGGGAAGCATGTCTCCTTTCAGGAGAATAATCCTCATTTGTTCAGTAGACTTAGGGCAGTCTCATTGGTAAGGAATGCTGGATGATTTATTCAGCAGAGCCTTTCTCCTGGAAGGACATAAGCCATTCCCTTAGGAGACCTACAAAAATCACATTAACACTAAAATGTTCTTTGATGATTAGAGAGTTTCCCTGGCAACACTCCATCAGTGCAGGCTGGCAAAATACGTTGTCATAATTGCAGATAGATTTTTCCCCCTTTTGCACTACAAAATAATCCAACTAAAGGACTCCAACTGGATTCTTCCACATATGGTGCCTAATTTCAATTAAAACTATCTTCTTTGAGGTTATGGAAGAAACATTTTTTCCAGAATTTCCCCATACTGTCAGTTGTGTGTTCATGAGATTTTGTTTAACACAAAGCAAGAACCGGATCCCCCACCTGTTGCTCCACAGCTCATGCAACATTTAGCCTAGTGTTTTGTATTAATGATGGTCACCATTAATAAAACAGTTTGGAGATTAGGAATTTATACCACCTTTTATATTAATAGGCACCTCTTGCTAAATCTCCTCTATGGTACTTTCTGCCCTAAATTCTCAAAGCACTTTGTCTTCCTATCTAGATCCCACTGGCAGTCCATAATCTGCCACAGAGAACTGGGTCATCTTCTAACCAGGAAAAAATGGAGACATGACAGGGCACCAGCTGGTGCAGCTATTGCAGGAAATCACAGCTATCAGACTTCATGGGCGAGACCAAAGCAGCTATTAGAGTAGCTGTTGCACCAAACATCAGTCGAATTTCTTTATTCCTCAGTAGATAAGTGCAGTCAAAACCTCTAACATTTGCTAAAAGCATTGATTAAGTTTGCAAGCACCAACTTGCCACTTGGGGAACCCAACCTGACCATAATTATCTGTGTAACTAAGTCCTAACAAACACTTCCCCGGGAAAAGATAAGAGGCTTTAGGAACTGACATCTGCCAAGACCTGTTCCATATTCCCAGTCTGGCTACTGAGAAAATTTAGGCAGCTTCAAGCCTCAAAGATAATTTGAGGCAATCACTGGTGAAAACACAAAGCCTTGATCTTTTCCCAGAAGCTGGACTTGAAGCCTAATAATGGCTCCTGAAGAAATAGGAAACATAAATTATTTCTGTTAAAAGTACAGAATTAAAGTTTTGTTAATAGAAGTCATTTAGCCATTTGAGCAGTCTCCTAGCAATTGCATAAATTACTGACTGAACAAGGAGTTTCAGCCAGAACATAATTTCATGGACAGACCCTGACTGATTTCCAGGCAAGCAATAACAAGCACTCTGGAGGGAGCTGCTCTATCCTCAGATGAATGGCATTAATAAGTCACAGAAAGCTGTTTAATAAACAAATTCCCCCTTTTTCTCATGTGGACTGTACAGGAACAAGAGTTTGTGAACACAGAAGCCTTTGCTATTTCTGTGTTTTTCCCAGACCATTTCCTCATCAAGCCTTTGCCACGCACTTTAAGCTCATCACTTCTAAGCCCCATCTGCTTTGATCTGCAGCACAGAGCCCATGGCACTGCTGACACCTCCTGAGAGGGTTTGTCACCTCTACAAATCCATATGCTCCACTCTAGGCAGTTTTTTTGGCTGGTCTCTCTCTGCCTCCAGGGACAGAACGGCAGAGTTTTGGTTCAAATCTGTTATTCCCCTCTAAGACTCAGGCATTTGTAGCTCATAAATTGCAGTTCAGCAGATAGATTGAGATGCTTCAAGTTTATCTTCCCACACAAGTAACAGCAAATCGTAGCGTGAGCCCAGAGTGCAATTTTGCTCTAGTGGCCTGAGGCTGGGGAAGTGGCTCAGGAAGCTGTTTTACTGGAGATGAGCACTTTCCCAGTCACCATCTTTCCAACACAAAGCTCACCTCCCTCTGAAGTGGTTCTGGGTAAAGTGATGGATACACTGCAGGAAGAAGCTTTATAAATGGCCAAAACTGAAAACCCATACAGTGAGCTAAAACTGCTTGTTTGAGAAAAACCACTGAAGAACTTTTTATTGAGTTGGGAAAAAGGTCATTGGACTTCTTTTGATTGTGCCTGAAAAGGTTCTCTACATTCCTAGGGAACAGCAATAGTCCTGCTGAATTACCATGAGGAAATGCCTGTATCTAGGCAGATCTGGCTTTGCATACAAAAAGCTTCAAATTCCTTAGGACTAGAATGATTTGAAAGGAAAGCCAGCTGTGCGCACATTTAACAGCACTTAACACAGGAGAGATGGATCCTTCAGCTACTATCATAGTGAAGTTTAGCACCAGGGGCAGAAATAAGTATGGGAGACTTCTTTTCCTGAGGTATTTCCATGTGCAAATGTGGCTGTAATCACATTCAGTTTATCTATACATTATCAAAAGTAATCTCAGGCCCAACCATGTCTCCACAACTGAAGGCACAGAGATATCAGTCTGGCTCCAGCAAAGGCTCATCTAGATTTTCATAATGCATAAACAAGACTTGTGGCAAATTATATTTTCAGGACTGTGATGGTGTCAGACCGGAAGGAGCATTTCTGTCCCACCTGAATTTTCAGTCTGTGCTGGTGTCACAGGGTGGTCAGTCCCAGGACAGACTGGCACACCTGCAAAGCCACAGGAACACCCCAGATCTCCTTATGACCCACCCCCACACAGAGCTGTGTTTCATGTTCATGACAGCAATTCCCCCATGCAAGATCCCACCAGGCAATGGCGAGGACTTTGGCGTCATCTTCTCCTGTATGGAGACACTGCAAGAGTCTGGCATCTTGTCCCCCTTCTGCCACTGTGTTTCTGGAGGGAGGCAGACAGAGCCGGGGCTGGCCAACACCCTTTGTCCTAAATGTGTGTGGCAGGTTCCATACCTACAGCACTGATGGGTGCAGAGCCTCACCAGCTCCCTGTGGAAACTGGCTAACCAATTCTACCTGGTTTTCTAATTGGCTTGAAAAGCTGAAGCTCGTTAACAGGAAGAAGGAGGTAAGGGGAATGGCACAGTATTCTGTCAAAAGTTCATCTCTGAGGAGCAAGCCCATCACTGCTGTTGCTTTCATCCAGGTCCAGCGTGACCCCTATTTATTTACCCACAGCTCTCCACAACCCACAGAGACATCAAGTGGCCAAAGAATCCATTTGCAGACTGCAGATTTGCTCAGGAAGGTTTGCGAGGAGAGTGGAACATCTGAGTTTAAGCAAAGTTGGGTCATTCACAACCCAACAAGGATATTTTTCTCTGTGGTTTTACTCAACATTATTTCATTTTATTCTTCCTTTTCCTCTTTAGGTTATAAGCCTAGTAAACACAAGCCAAAAAAAAATATACAAACAGAAAAGGAACTAGGTGATCCCTGAAGACTGAATGTACACACCCAGCAGTCCACACAGACACTGGCCCTGCAGAGTGTGTGACCAAGCCCCTCAACACAACAATCTGCTAAAGGAGACCCTGGCACTGGGGCCTGTGCTCAGGCAAGAGAGACATCACAATAAATAGGTTGTGCAAGTTTATTTCCTGGAGAGTGCTCTCTCTCTCTCCATCTCCCTGTATAAAGTCAATAAGCTATTATTATGATTAGTTTGGGTTTGGTTGTTTTTCTTTCCCCTGAATCCCCTGTGATGTTATCAGTAACACAAAGCAGATCAGAATAGAGGGGAGATGTCTTTCTCTCAGAGAGCTGGGGAAAAAAAATTAAAATTTCAAAGCTAATCCTAGACCAAAACTTGCATCACTTGCTCGTTTCTGCACCTTCCCCTCAGCTAATGGGAGACTGTGGCTGAGGACCTCGGCAGCAAGTCCAGGAGCCCCAGAAGTGCTGGGAGGTACCATCCCCAGCTGATGCCAGTACCTTTTGGGAACCAGCTTACAAAATCTTGTATTAAATCAGTTGATTCAAGGGGTTTCTCTCACACCAGGACCTAAGAGGGTGAGGAATTATGGGACAAGTATTGTGTGCAGCTGTAAGAGGTGAAGGACAGTCACAGCTTTTGCAAGCCAACCTAACAGGTTTCCTGTGCTTTGATTCTTGGAACACCACGGCAAGGAGCAGTCCCAAACATCTCTGCTTCCTGCAGTGCTATTCCCACTCTCAAGCAATTCCCGTCACAGTCTGCATAAGAGCTGAGATCATGCTCATGCCTCCGGGTCTTCAGCTTCCCCGGGAATCCTCTTAATTAGATGCACAATCAGTCCCTCCTGCTTGGAACAAGAAGGAAGAGTGCTGGGACAGAGACCATGGACACTTGAATAGAAAGGCGAGGCTAAAGGCATGAAGAAATCTTTTCCCAGCCACAGAGCAGAGAAGAAACTGTGCACCAGGAGCCACCAAGGACATGGCTAGGTCAGCACTCAGTCTCCCTGCTGCTCTAAGCTTGCCAGTATAAAAGGAAAGCAGGTGTGATGGGATTGTTACAGAAAACCTGGATTAAACCTGCCAAGAGACCGGTCTTTCACACTGAGGTTCAGGCACTCATTTGAACCAGCAGCCCTTGTAGTCCTGAAACATTAAATCATGACAAATTTCCCCCTAAGACACACCTTCAGCTTTCCTTCTCCCACTGTTGCCTGTGGAGTTTTAACACCCAACTCAAATTCAGTTCCCTGACTCTGGAGAGAATCAAACATGGATTGCTTCCTGAGCAGCAGAACATACCAAACCTATTTTCCTTCACAACCACCAGTGTGGATTCTCTCATTGAGCACCCACAGCAATACCTAAGATGCTTCTGTCCCATTTCACTAAAGCTCACCTGTTGTAGGTTCAAATGGTAGAGGAGCACTGACAGAGTTTCAGCTCAAACCACAGGAAGCCAAGCAAGGAAAAAGGTATATCCCAAAAGAATTTCCACACAGGAGAGTTTCTCCAGCTCAGACAAACACCTCCACAGTAGCTAGACAGTAACTGTTAAACAGAGCAAAGCTTATTTTACTTCAAAAATTCTCTCTGGGAAGACTAGAGCTTCCCAGGGCCCCCAGCAGTGCCCTTTCATACATGTTTGAAAATAACATCCAGATCAACTCTTTCCAGCTGGCTTTGTCTTTCCAATTGAGATTTAAAAGCTGTGCAGTCTGTACAGAACTGACATTGGTGCAGTTAGAGCTTCATGAGGAAATTCCACTTTTCAAATACAAAATTTGTTCCAGGAGTGCTGCTGGGATAGACATCACCCCTGGGTGTTCCCTCTTCTGGCAGTGGCACCTCTCCGAAACTGCCCCCTATTTTCTGTAAGTCAGGACAGAAATGCCTATAGCTCCAGCTGTGCAGATATCAAACAGACAGTTATATTAAACCCAAAGGACAATTGTCCTCTCTGTATTTCAGATCAGTCTAAAACTATGCTACAGGGGACAATTAATCTTCAAAATCAATTTTTTTTGTCAAGAGGCTAAATTTCAATTGTCTCAGGAATGGTGCTGGGCTGGTAATAACTGTCTGATGAGGCAACCTCCAAATTTACAGCCCAAGAGAAATTCACTGGCCTTTTAATTAATAAATTTTGTCACAAATCACAGGTCCCTTTTTGACTTTGAGAAAACATGTTGGTTTATTTACTGTGTTAAAAACCTCAAGCTGTCAGGAGTCAGAAGGTTTGCTTTGGGTTTTCACTGCATTGTGAGACAGAGTATTTAAAGTAAGATAAAACCTTTTTTTTTTTCCCAGAAAGGCAAAGAAAAACCCCCAGTTTCTTCTAGAAGAAACACAGTAAAAGTACTACTTTTCCTTCCTTCGTGTTTGTGGCCTTTCCCCTTATGCCCCACTCCACAGTAATCCTGATTCTCCTACATCTCCATTTGATTAATTATCCACACAGCTATTTGCTGTCTGGCTGCTGCATTTGGCCCCCAGGCTCACTGCTTGCCATCATCTAGAGGGACACAGCTCCCAGAAGATCCTTGGAATCCACATAAACATCAACTCCATCCATGTGCTCAAGGTGAGGCAACCCCAGGTCTACACATCGGGCAAGTGCCAAGCTCTGCTTCCTACAGCCCAGATAGTCCAGGATTTAATCCTCTCACACTGTCAAATGCCCGAATCACTGCAGAAGCAGGACTGAGCCAGGGCTCCCCTCTTTCCCAAGGACATGAAAGCTCCCCCTTGCTCCACTTCCCTTGGTCCTGGGAGCTCAGTTCATCAAAGAGCAGCACAGCTTGAGCACCAGGGCCTCTAGAGAGCAGTGTCTTCTCAGAACAAACCTGTGTAGCCAGCACACTCTCCTGGCTCAGCGGAGACATGGTTTTGCATCTTCAGCAAGCAGATGGAATAAACCCTGGGGTTTCAGCTTGCCAACCACCCACTTTTTGGATGCAGAACACTGCTATGCTAATGCAGAGTGTGCTGCCTGGAGGGCGTCTAGATCTCCTCAAGCCATGGGAGCTGATGTCAGCCTGAGCCAGACACATCCCACACACATTTCCTGGTGAATAATCCAAACTGTGTCAATATACTGATCTTCTAAGTTAAACTTCTGAAATCCCAGATTTGCCCAGGCGAGGCCTGGTGTCAGCATTGTGTTTCATATTCTTTGCTGGGCACCAGGCACCTGTCGGTAGTACCCTCAACCCTGCCAATGCTGCACTTCCACTGAACTGGAAGGTGGCCCCAGCTCTCCCATTTTCTGCCACAACTGTCCTTCCTGTAGAGGAATCCCCAGTGTTTCAGGAAACTGTAGCTCTTCAGGAGCTACTCTTTACTAGCAAAGGGATACTAATGAATTGAATGCCTCTAAGTCCCTCCATGTTCTTTATTTCCAGCTCACCCAGCTAAAGCTCATTTGATTTTAAAGATAATCCAATAAGTGCCAATTAATAAAATTAGCTTTGCAAGGATTGGATTTCTCTAGTGCATGAGACAGATTAACGGACAAGCCAAAAGGGAAAGAGAGCTGAAACTTCTGTTATAAAAAGGCATTTCTGTTAAATCCTGGACATTTTCCTCTGTAAAAATGAAGGTTTAAAGGACTCCTGCCCTGCAGAAGGCTAGGCCAACACTGTCTCTGGGTGATTAAATCCCTCCCAGGTATTGAAACAGGCACTGCCCAGGTGCTGAAAAGCCAGTCTTGTCCAGGCTGGTCCTGCAGTCCCTGAGAAGCAGGGGTGATGCTGCAGGAGCATTACAAGCAAGGCAGCCAGGTCCCAGATCCCTATTGCAGGTTCTGCTGTCCCCAGATTCACGCAGAGCACTGTCCAGTCCACACAGGCTCGAGCATCTGCACCATGGAAGCACTCAGTGATCATCCTGAAGAATGAAATACATGGAAGGAAGACTCATCAGGAGAAAGCAATATGCATCACATGCTTGGAAGTGAGGACAGCAGTGCCTAAAAGCCCTATAACAGTGTTCCTTTGCATCCTGTAATGTTTATATTGCTGCTTATATTAGCTGATCACAGCTGGAAGAACTCATTCTCTGTTACTGAAGACCAAATTGAGCTTTCTAAAAGCCCTGAAAACAAAGGTTTGGTAAAAGCTCTCAGCTGTCCAAACATGCTTTTGAATGATTAGCACCAGATTAAACTCTTTCAGTTTTAACCACAGAACCATTCCCTCACCACAGAGGCTCTACTTGTGAGCGTTACCTCTAAATGGCTGAAGGCAAAACACATCACAAGGACTCTCCTGAGCTGCTGCAGTATTTTCAGAACAAATCAGCTTCTGGCACTGAAATGGGAGTAATCCCTTTAGTGACCCCGAATGTATTCTCAAGCACAAAACATACTTTGACTCTTCGATTCATATATCATGGCAACACCATGTATATCAAGGGAAAAAAGGAGCAATATGCTTAGTTACAAGGAAATGCCATTAACCAACAGATCGGGATTGTTGCAAGACTGAGGTCAGCCCATGAAAAACTAAAGGCAGCAGAGATCTCTAATGCATCCCTTATCAGGAGAACCATTAAGTAATCAGTCAGCATCCAGTTTTATAGGCATTTTGGGCATAATTCAATCTCCATTAATTTTATATCATTTCCTTAATGAAGTAATGCACTGGACATAAATATTTCAGTGCAACTCTCCAATGCTCTGTAAGTAGTAAGTGGCTTTCAGTAACACAGAACCCAATTAAGCTGTAAAGGATAAAGACTGACACATAAAAAAACTGAAAGAAGGACTAGATGCAGGAGTAGTGATGTGCCTAAGTCCTCAGGATTCTGGCATACAGATACAGCTGCGCTCCTGAAGAGCCATTCAAGACAACAAACGAGAACAGAACAGAAGAAAAATCTGGGGTTATTAAGATGCTATTCTATAGCTAGACTACCTCTCCACTACACGTGCACCTCAAGCAGTTTGGGGTAAGGATTGGTTATTTTGTTTCAGGTTTGTACAGCACCAACAGAGGATGGGGATAAAACCTGAAGGGAATTTCCCACTGTTCTGCACAGCAGTGATGCTTTTCCTGCCTTCATGCACAGCAAAAAAAGTTAGCAAGAAAAAGGTTTCCTTAAGTGCTTTTTCCTGTCATTCACAGCACTAAGTGGTAATTTTGCTACAGAACATCTCTCTTCCACAGATTATGGTGGCTCAGCAGGACATAAAATACTTACTAGGAGGTTACTACAGCAGCTCTGTACCAGCCCACACCCCACCCAGACCCTCCTGCACTGCAGAAGCCATGCACTCCTGTCCCCTTTGGAGGGGAGGCTGCCAGGCCAAGTTTTCTGACAGGTTGCTTGACACATGGGTGTCCACCCACTACAGCCTGACAGAGGTGCTACACATCCAAAAGTCACTGAAAGCTTCTTTGCAAAGCTGCAGCCACAGGTTTCTCTGGGATTCACACCACAGTCTGGTAAGATTCTTCAAAACAGAAAGCGCTGTAAGCCCAAGAAAACCATTTACTGCCTTTGAAGCACAGGCTGAAGTATTTTATACCAAAAGTTACAACAAACTTGGGGGAGGTAAGCTAGGGAATTAATTTTAGCATGTAAGAGTCAATTCTTAATCCTCTAAAGAGTAAACTGAAACACTCACAACAAGAGGAGAGAAAAGTTTAAATCCATCAGGAGGATAGGCAAAAGAGACTTTCCAAGTGTAAAAAGGCCTTTTTCCAGGAGAGCAAGCTTGGAAGGGCTGGTGATAAAAGGGAGGAGTCACATACTTCAGGGCATTAAGAGCTTTTAGCAGAAGGTAGTGGAGACTCTTTCTAATTTGCTCTTCATTTCTCGAGGGAGAGCTGGCTGGAGGTGTGTGTAAGTGGTTGTGTGAAGTCAAGTCAAACTCCCTGTTCTGTGGTGAGTTTTGACTTTATGTAATGTTTTAAAATTTTTCTTTTTTTTCCTTTTAATGTCCTAGTAGCTGATGCATTGCATTGGTAGTGAACAGCATTCCTGTGGCTGCCACCCCAAGTCTGAGGTCACGGCAGCTCTACTCACGGCTCATCACACAGTGAGCTCACCTTGGGCCTGAGGAAAGGGTCCAGGGAAAAGTACTGCCCTTAACTTCCCTGGATTACACTGTGTACTGGCAAAGGGGCTTCTATTATTTCAATTCTGGTATTTTTTCAAGTTTTTGACTGCTTGGCTTTGCCACATATTCAACATTATTAAAATCCACCCTTTTTTCTGCACAATTTCTATAATGAAATATACAGAAGATATTTTACTGTAAATAAGAGAACTGCCCAAATACTACCCTTCAAGCTATAACTAGTTTAGGTGCCAATGGCAACTGCCACCTATGCTGCCAAATGATATATATATATAAAAATTTCTAAGGTATATAGGACTGCAAAGACTGCTGGTCAGCCTTTCCTTTCTGGCCACTAGAGAGAGCCCTGGGATAGAACATGCTGCTGGCCCAGCACCCAGACAGGCATGGGAGTAAAAAGAATCACTTTTAAAAAGGCTAAAGCATTTTTTCCACCTTCCTGGCTCCATTTTTTTTTCCCCTTCTCCCAAAAATGGTTATAATTTATCTTTATTGATCCAAGTTAATTTTCAAGTCTTTCTTTCTAATTTGCTCTTCATTTCTCGAGGGAGAGCTGGATTGGTAGGTAAACTGGCATAGTTTTATCCTATCCCTTGTTAAAGATACTTGGGAGAAAAGAATTCTCACCAAATTCTCACCAAAAAGGACTGGGTTACACACAATGCCTGGCACTAAAACTGAGTGAAGTTCACTCATGTGAGAAATGCAAAGGTTGTTAATACTCCCAGTAACTGGGGGATAGGGGTATCAAAACATTTCCATGGGAGTTGGGAGTGCAGAGGTATCAGTGTGAGCTGTGGTGGAGCTTTATCTGAAGGCAAAAGCACTTTAGTGCCACACAATATTTTAATATTTGCCTTGCTGTCAGGCTGGGTTGGAATGCTCCAGCCCTGAGCTGTGCTCTCGCAGCTGAACCGCTTTGGGACTAACTCAAAACCTGCCCAGAGTGATGCTCTGCACACCTTGAGGTCACAGGTGATCAGCACTAACTTCAGTCTGGACTGTGTGGTACCAAGGAACACAGTTTAAGGAATAAGCCCACCAGTTTCTTGCCTGGGTTCATACTGCCTTCATAAATATTCCACTAAAATGATGACCTTCTGTTCCTAAAGTATTTGTTGTTTTATTTCTGCAAGAACTGCCAATGCTCAGACTTTTAGGTTTAGTAGTGCGTTTTGCATGTTTTCTGTTCAAAATTCAGGTGGGCTGGACAGAGTCACGGGCTTTGGCTGCCCATATGGTGGCATTTTCCCTTGGTCCCGGGGACTTTCTCCCATTCTCTCCCAGGGAATATATGCTCTATTTGCACAGCTGAAGTTCATGAAATCAGGACAATATTTAGAGAAAAGAAAGTTTTCAGCTGAGCAGAAAGTGACTTTTAAATTATGGCTGGTGCTGGGGTCCTGTCAAGCAGCACATCCTGACTTCAAGCAGACATCTTCCCAAGGCCAGCTACCAGTGTGTCCCACAGAGAAGAAAATCACTCCTTGGCTTACCTGCTTCCAACAGGAGCCACTGTTGTCAGCCAGGACCCACAAAGGCTCTGGTCTTTTCACAGCTAAAAGCAGAAAAGGGAGAACAGCAGGGCCAGGAGGGGTCAGCTTTGGTCTCAGCATCCTTAAGGATGAGACAAGCTGGCATTAACGTGCACCTTTGCACAGCTGATTTAGCTCCTGACATCAGGAGAGCTGGCTTAGGTTCCTGGTGATGGAAGCACCAGGACAACCTGGTTTTCTGTTGCTGTTAGGCCATTCCAATTTTCTCCAGCAAACAGAGACCTGCCCACACCAGAGAGCTGTACCGCTGCTCCTGGTCCCTGTTATCCCCTGGGAATGTTAACAGACCACAGCTGCTGTCAGATCTGTAGCCATGGCCACACTTGGAGCAGCTGTGGGTCCTCTCTGCCTCAAGTGTGGCAGCAATGCATCGCTCTCCTCCTGTGGAATGCTCTGCACTGACTCTCCCAGGTTCCCTGTGGCAACACTGACAGTCCTGTCTGCGCAGAGGACTCATTGCCTAAAGCTGAGGACTTTTCCAGTATGACAAGCTGTCTAGGTTTGCTAGCAGCCTAGTGAATTCACTGAGAAACCCTTGTTCTTGGTGCCTCCCTTTGCCTTTGGAGAGGGGACTGCAAGCAATCCCTTCCTCCAGACCTGCCTGCATGCTTAATGGGAGGGATGTTCCTGAACATTAACAGGCACCTTCAGGGTGGCCTCCAGTGTTTTGTTAGTTGTGAGCAATTAACAAGTAAATAAAAATACACGAGGGAAGTGCTTGAGTGGGGTTTACGTGTCCCTTGGCAGGTTGAGTAGAACTTTTTGGGATAATGTACTGTGTGGCAGTCGGTGGCCAGTGCCAACGGTGGGAATAAACTTTGAGTGTGTGGACATCTCATCACCTCCCCAAACTCCACCTCCCCTTGGTAAACTCCTACTGCTGTACTAGCAGCTGTCAAAGCTCTTCTTCAGTTTTTGTGGGACAAAGCTCACACTCCCCAAGCACCCTCTGGTATCATGCACGTCATTGCTCCCTGGACACTGGCTGCACCTGGGGAGGATGAAGAGAGGAGGAAGGCAGCAGTGTAGACCACTCTTGGCTCAGAACCTGTCCCAGCTCCAAGCTCTGCCCCGGGAAGGGGATGCTGCTGCACTTCTGTTCACCTGGGTATAAACCCCACTAGTTAGACACACACGGGTTCCTCTGGTTCACAATTAAACTCTGCATATGTCAACCATGTTTTCAGTAAAATGAGAAACCATCCAAATCTAAAACTGCCAGGAAAAGCTTGTCCTGTGACGTGCCATTATGCTGTTTACACAAACAGAAATCATGTGTAGCATGATTTTGAGCCCTCAAAAGCAGCCAGGGGCTCACTGTGCCTTGTGTTTGAACTCTGGCCTCAAAAGGCCACAAGGTGAATCACTGAGGTGGAGTCAGGATGTCTGTTTGGGGGAAAGGGGTAGCATGGGAGATATTACTAAGGCAAAAGCAGTGCCAGGGGAAAGGAGACTTCGTGAAAACTGAGGTGTCAGTACTCAGAGCTGCTGCTCACCAGCAAAAACATGAAACAGGAGCAGTTTTTGGCAGACCTGCTTGGGTGCTTGTTTGGGCTCTCTGGGGTCAGGGAAGCACAGACATTCAACAAACACCCAGCTGCCAGACTCAAGTTCTCTGCTTGTTTTAAACTTGGTTTGCAGCCTGATCCCAGGTCTTTTACTAAATCTAAGTCTTGCCATTAACTGTGCTGGGAATTCTGGCCAGTGATTTAGGATAAAACTGACTGACTCAGGGCACTGTTCAAGGATCACAGTCTGAAAGAAGAAATCAGGGTGATGGACTCATGTACCTCAGACCTGAGAAAATTGACTGGTGCCAGGAGCTGTCATTTGTATGCTAGCAAGATGGTGAAAAGAATTGGGATGCAAGGGCTAGCTTTGCTCAATATTGAAATTGAGAAGGAATAGTTTCAGGAATAAATCAGCGTTTCACATGGCAGAGGGGATGTTCTCCACCTCCAGCCAGGTTGTAATCCACCAGGTCGCTGGAAAATGAACTGGGAATGGTACATACCATGTGTACTACAGCGAGTCATTTGTACCTCGGATACCTCACCTGGTTTGGGTTCTGGGTCACTCTGCAGCCATGATTTGCCTTCTGAACAGAAGGTGCATCAGTTCCAGGTAAGGAGCCCCTACCAGCATGGACCTGAGTGGGAGATGAGGATCTGGACATGTACACAGGCAGGAGGGTGCAGCCGCCACCTGCAACTTCTGCCTTGCAGGAGAGGATGAAGCAGCCAAAGGGGCAGTCAGGCTGCTGGGCACCCAGCAATGGTGACTTTCAGCAATCTCCACTGGCTTAGCCTTTTCACAGCTGAAGGATACCTTGGAAACCTCAATCCATCACCAGGGACACAATGGATCCACCTACAACGGCACATCCACAGCCTGCGAGCTGCATGTAACTTGGAAACTCAGAGACCAAAGCTTTCAGGTACAGAAAAAGGTCCCCAGGGACTCTTCAGTGTTCTTTCTGTGGTCCCCACATCCAGTTCCATGTGCACATCACTGCAGTGAAAAATGTTGCTCAGGGCTCCAGCTGGCCCTGCTCCCACCACCGCCTAATGCTTCAACAAGTGCCAAGGCTGGCATGAAAGAAGCCTTTCAGAGAAAAGGGACCAACCCAGTCACTCCAGACAAGAGGATGCAATAGGCTATGAATTGGCAGAGCTCTTGGCACTCCCCAGGGCCCTGTTTTTACAACCAGGCTCTTCCACTGCCAGCCACTTCTGTTTTGCTGACTCCTTCCACTCACTGCTAATACCCAAGGGATTCTGAGATGCAGCTGGTGGGAGGTAGAGATGACATCAAGGCACTTGAAAGCACTGGGGTAGTGCTGTGACACAGACCCTAATTTAGCCCAAATCTGAACTCTGTTGGAGTCAGAGCATTCACTCGTGCAGCCCTACCTCTGGCCCATGGAGGGAAAGCCTAGTGCAGCCTCTGCTGGGGTGCCAAAGGACTCTCTGCTCCCCTGTGCAATGCTTACACTTGGCAAGCAGAGAGAAATGAATTAATAAACATTTAAGAAAGCTTTGAAGGCTGGATCCAAGATCCAGAGTTTATATTTTGTAATCTCCTCTTTATTTTAACATGTTCAGTCATCAACTGAGTTTGTGACATAACAATGGAATCAGGTCTGCTCATGTTTGAGCTGCATGTGGCTGCATCCTCAGCTCACGCCTTTGAAGGCAGTAGTCAGTATTAGGGCTCTTGCCCTGTTTCCTTCTTGCATTCTGTCACACCACTGTAGGTACAAGTTGTTTGTGGGAATCTCCAGGCAGGCTTTTTGCAAATTTAAAAGCTATGTTCATGAAATAAGAAAGAGCATCCTACGCTTGCAAATAATTATACTGCTTTATTTTTCAGTATCACAGTCTCAGGAATGTAACAGTCCAGATCTTTTCCAAGATATTACATAGCCTTTTTTCCATCTGTCTGTCCACAAAATAATCAAATCAAATACAAATTTGTTTGTTTGCTACATCTATTACAGTGGAAGAACGTAATTGTTGGTAGAAGCAGCTAAGCTTCAGAAACAAAGGGTGGAACAAAGTCTTATTTTCCCCTGCTTTTGTGTAACTCCCTTAGGTTTCCAGAAAAGCACATGGAGGGACAGAAAGACATGGTGGGTAACAAAATGCAGCGGTTTATTGAACAAAATGGGGCAAGGCAATATTCCCTTTACATTCAATGACAATTCACGAGTATGAAGCAAAACATGCTATACACACACACACACACACAGACATGATACTTTGGTTAAATGTCATTCAGAAGTTCTATGCCAAATCTGGTAAAATTATAGAGTGAACAGTCAAAAATAAAACCAAGAATAGGCTTGCATAGACAGATTATTGTCAGTGTGCAATTCATATTTAAGGATTAGCTGTTACAATGCAGGATACGCTTGCAGCTCTGAGGAATTTAAGCCTTCCGACTAATCCACCTCATCACATGGCTAATATTTAGATTCAACAGGCTGAAAGTTTACCCTGAAGAGCTAAATGAGACAACTTTAGTTATTTATCTGAGGCAATTAACTATACTGCAGTGCACAGATGCAGCTGGAGACAGACCATGGAGTCTACTTAGAGTGAACACTGATACAGTGGAACTTGTTTACCATGAAGTAGAAAACACTCATTTGTGTGTGCCACTGTCCTCTCTGGGACTCTCCTAAGAGCCCAAACTGCACAGCTAAGCCTTGCCCTGTGCTACTGACGGGGAGGAGGTGCCTGATAATATCTCCAGCCCAGAAGCTGAGGCTAGGGCAGCTCCTGATCATGAAACCCATGTCCCACCTGTTCTGGGCACGGCAGTCCAAGTGGCACCTGTGCGCAGCACAGCCAGTGCCTCCCCAGCAGTGCTGCACAGCCACAAATACGATAGGGCACATTGAAGGAGTGCAGTAAACTGGGATCTCAGCAGGTTTATGCCTGTCCTCTGCAACAAAAAGACAAGTTGCCCATGATGTGCTTCATGCAAGGGATTATGTCGCACACCCACCTCCCAAAGCAACTGCAAAACTAAACCCTGAACATCTTGGGAGAGTAGGGCAAAACCAACTGTCCATGGGCTGGGGATGGATCCAGAGCAAACCTCAACGACACCACCATCCTGCCAGGAATGTCCTGCTGCTGCAGCAGGCACCACTGCCCTGGCACCACTGCCAGGCACAGGACAGCACCGAGCTAAGTCACCCATCAGGCTGTGCTGGGAGTTGTGCTCCAGTTCCTATTGCATCTCTCCCAGCCCTGCAGTGTCAGTGCTGCCAGGAGGGACAGCAGGAGCCATCTGCTCAGAGGACAAACACCCAAGAGATTGCTCTGTGAAGGAAGCAATGAATTTCATGGACTGGCTGTGCTCAATTACAAGAGTGTAAACTAAGTAGGGGAATCCTCACACTGTCTCCAAGTGCTCCCCTTTATATATATATATAAATTAGCAATCCACAGTTAGTTTGCATACAGGATAATATGAACTAAAATAAAAACCTTGATAATAAAAAAATATAATATACACATTGATCAACAGCAATAAACTGAATGAAAACACTAGAATGTAACAGTGGCTGTAATTTGGCACAAAATAAGCACAAAGGTCTAGCACTGTAAAAATAACAATCCTTTTTTTCCATAAGTAGAGAATGTTATGAATCCTGATTCAAATCCTGATAGGTGGGAATGCAGAGATATAAAAATACTGTACATACAAGATCCCTTTTATAGAGAGAAGCAGACTGCAGCATCTGTAACTTCTGTCCTTCTTCCCCAAGAGGAGAAATCCAATTATGAGAATTCATCTAATTCAATAATGAGAATTCATCCCTTAACAGCTGGTATTTCCTCACCCCACCAAGTTCAAACCCATGAAGTTTTTTTAAAAAAGATGAAATCAAACCTGTTGGATCTATCCCTGTGATGACAACTGCTTCTTGCTGCAGGCAGCTGTACAGTCCACATTAAGACAGTGTTTCATAGCAAGGTGACTCAAGTCAGCCTGCTGAAGACATCGAGTATCCCTGCGTGTAAGGCACAATCCCTCCAGGTCACCCGACCTCTATTCTGCAGGCCATTGTGCTTTGGATGGAGGGGAGGAGCTGGTGAGAGCTCTTGCTGCTGAGATGTGTCTACTAGGAAGGTGAGGAAGTGCCAGGATTTCAAGGAGATGAGTTTTCCACGTGGTGTCAGATGCCTTGTTAATGTAGAGAATCAGAAAGGGATGCTGGACCAGGACAGCCTGGGCAGGGGTCCCAGCAAGGGCTGCAAAATGCTACTAAATCCAGAGCAAATCCATAGGCAAAGCTACTGAGACTTGGCAAGAGTAAACAAGTAAAAAAAAAAAAAAAAATCAAGATACTTAAACATTTTTCTGACACAGGAAAGAAATATTGCTCTGAGTGTTTCTCCTTAAAAGATCTGCTTCATTGTGCCTCTTTCCAGGGTCACATGTGCAAGGTGCTGATTTTGTTTCTCGCCTACACAAGCTGCATCTTCTTGACTCTCAGCAGAACTGTGGCTGCTGAGACCCAAGGGAAGTGGCTCTTTGTCCATCTATGATCTTAACTCTTGTTGACTTCAGTGGGACCATGGAATCCCATTCCAAAAGTGGTCACTAAATATGCAAGTCCAGTTGCAACCTTTGTATCAGAAGGTCTCTAACCTGTACGGCCACATAAGAGCCCCAATGTGTATCAGATGAAAAATTGCTCTGTTCTTGTCCCATTTACTCCCTGCTTCCTCAGCTGCCATTCCTAGCATTTCTCTCCCCCTTCTAGCAAAACCTCAGGGCCCCCCTTTTTGCAAGGGCTATGGAGTAATAACAAAGGAGAAACACTTAAAGGGACAGCAAATGAATAAAAGTAGGGAGTAAGAATAAAAAGATAAGGACTAAGGGAACATAGAGAGCAAAACAGCCCATAAAGCATTCAGCACTCCCCAAAGACATCCAAGGAAGCAGCAACTGCTCCTGGGATCCCCTTCTCTTGGGCTCTTGTCTCTTGGTGCCATGGCTGGAGAGCTTGACTGGCCAGAGGAGGCCACTAAGGAGATCCTACAGCTCCACAGAGGAGGCACTGAGGTGTTCTTCAGACCCTACCCAGCTTCCAAACGAAATCATCCCCAGTTTTCTCTCACATTTCTACTCACTACCATTGAAGCCAACAACTTGAATACTTCTAAGCATCCCTCCTGAATAAATAGGTTCTTCAACTGTCAGAGGGCTCAAGGTCTTTGTAACTTCTCTGATTAGGTTAAGACAAAAGTTTCACCAGCCAATTGCAGTGCAAGAAAGTCCATCATAGCCAGATACAGAGCCCGTGGAGGGCTGAATTCCTAGTTGGTGATTTCCTCTTGCCTTCTGCAGAAAGTCACCAGTTTTCCACAGGCACAGCCAGTACAAAGATCAACCACTTTCTGATTTGGTAGGACTTTTCTCCATCCAGTTTTCACACGAGCACCAGATGGTACAAGCAGCAGTGGTGCCTGGACTAGGCTGTTTGTAAGAAGTGTTAATTCTTAAAACTCCACCAGGTATCCATTTCCCAAAAGTAATTACTCTAATGATAATGGAAGAAAAAAGCCCACAGGAAAAAAAAAAAGGCATTTCCAGCAGTAGAAATTTTGACTGTTACATGAAATACAAAAATAAATTCTTACAAAATAAAACCTCAGTAGATGAAGTTGCCACACTGGGCCAAGTTATCAAATAAGAAAGAAAAAGAAAAAAATAGCATCTATGCTGTTATTTTTATGGATCCTTTTACATGAACACTTCTGAATGGACAGAGACAGAACGAGAAGTGAGAACAAGGCAAGGACAGTAAAATCTAGCTGCTGACTGGGATATTTCCTGAGAAGCAGCAGCAAGCAAGCAAGACCTTGCAAGTCATTTAGGGGCCCATGTAGGCAGGTGAGCTCACAGTCTGGAAGCAAGGGTATGCAGGTAGCAGGATTCTGCCCAGACACAAAGTCCTATATGGCATGGTTTTTGGTTAACCCTGGAGCAGAGATCTATCAGGGGTTATGTGGTTCTTCACAGGTACTGAAGTGCTGCCAGCAGGCCAGTGGGGGTAGGAGAGAGAAGTTTCTTGAGTTGTTGGTTAAGGCAAGACATGGGCTTGTGATGTGGTATTAAACTTGTCCCCGCAACTTAAATGAAAAAGGAGTTGCCCTGTCTTCCCAGTGATTTGGCCCAGTAACTTCCCTGACCAAAGACAACAGCCAAGGTTCAAGCCTTACAGCTGCCTCAGGGCTTGAGCTGTGCCCTAGAGAAACAGCAGACAGCCATCCTCTCTTCCTGTTTCCTAGAGGTGCTCCCTCCCCACAAAGCTCCAGAGAGTTGCCAAGGCCCCCTTCCCAGGCAGATCAGTGGAGAGGGCAAGTCCATATTTCCATGCCCCAGGCACAAGTGTTTCCCCTCCTCTGCAGAGCCAGAGGCGGAACTGCAGCTGCCAGAGATGACAGACAGTGTGATGAGACAGACTTAGTGCTGGCACTAAGGAAGTTGGGCTGCAGGGGCAAGGCAGCCAAGCTTGCTACCGTGAACTGGGCTAGCCCATGAATAACCAGCCTGCCCTGGCTGAACAGACTCCAAGCCAGTGTCCAGATGTTTACTTTTGTAGCTGAAAAATATACCTGAAAATAATGGCAAAAAAAAAATCATTAAAAAGACAAAAGAACTGAAATGAGAGGAGGCCAAGGTAAAAGGCTACTTCTTTTGTGCAACAGAAAAATGATTTTCAAAGAGTGGAGGGAAAACAAGCCAGGAGGGGATCACTGCATGAAAACATCTGTACAGACAACAAACCTGCAGACCCTGCTACACCCTAGAGAGCAATGATATTATTATTCCTGACTGGAGTCTGCCTGGCGTGCTGGATGGAGCAGTGGAGAGGGAAAGAAGTCAGCACAGACATGGTGTGGACTGTTCATCACTCCATGTCTGGCTCAGGTTGCCTGTAACTGTAGATTTTGAATTTGATGCTCAAAGCTTCCCTCCTTCAGCCCCATGTTTACAAGACATATCCAAGTTCAGAAACAAGTTACTCCACTCGAATGCATCAGCAACTGAGCTAGGAGTTACTGGAGATCCTAATTGGCTTCAGTGAAATTCCTTGGCTTCTACCACACTGAAGCTCAAAGCAGGTGACCACAAAGGTCCCTTCAGACATACAGATCTGTTTATATGAGCCTTCCCAAACGACAACTCACAGCTTCTTGAACTCCCTAGCAAATCTTAAAAGTCATGCACACAGGTCTAACTTCAGTTGAAATTGTCTTCCCTTTTAACTGTTCTATCCTATATCCTGGAGCTAAATGCCTACACACTATTCACATTGTTGGAAACCCTAGAAAGAAATACAGCAGTTAAAAAATTCTGTTTCATAAGCAATTTCTTCCTCACCAGTCTCAGGGTTTGGCTTTTGCTGGTATATGTTTGAAAATGCTCTCTCCTTACTGCAAGCTCCAATGACTGTCAGGTTGGCTCAGCTGTCCTATCCAACAGAGGAAGAAATATATTTCCTCTTATAACTCTCTTTGCTATGTTATCCTAATACAGAAAGGACTTGTACTTCTGACATTCTGCTGCACTGCCATAACTCAACTAATTTCTTCGATTTTCCTCCATTGTACGTGCATCTCAATTTGTCCTATTTGTCAAGGCTCCAGCCAAAGCTTAAAAATAAAAGGAAAGCCTCAAAAGAATGCACAAAGGAGCTGTTGAGCCAGCTGGTTGATCTGCACAGCTAAGTGGCAGCTAGATTATACTGCACTGCTCAAGTCATCACAGATGAGTAAGAAATTGAAACGAACAATTTTCCTTAATATGATGACACTTAAAGAGACGATCCTGGCAGTGGAGGGTGGGCCTCCCATCAGATCAGGAATTAAGAAAGTTGCCTGGCAATTCCAGTAATACTTGCTACAGAAGAGTCAGTACCAAAGCAAAGGCCAACACAGTTTACTGCTTCCTACGGGAACCTGGAAAACAAAACAGAAAGAAAACAATCTGTGAGGCTAGATCCTGGTAAAAAAAATTACTGTCCTGACCTCTTGTCTTTCTGACTTCTACGGTACTGGTAAAGTCAAAGGCCAAAATGAGAACAATATATTACATTACTCAAGCAAATGGAAGGATAGATCCACAAGACAGGCAGATGTACATTTCTTCTAGGGCATGAATGGTGCTGCAGCCCCATTACACAGTCCCACTAAAGCAAACAGACCCTATAAAGTGCCATCAAATTTCCAGCTTACTTGATCAAGACACAACATAAGTTTACCAAACTTTAAATTTTGGAAAGTGTCGATATTTAAGTCTCAATAGTGGAGCTGGAAGAAATCTGAGACTGAGTAAAACTTAGACTGCTCCTTTCCTTCCCCAGAGGCCCTACAGATAAATCAGACAATGGGCATTCAGATTTAAAAGAACTGCAGGGGCGACCCTACCCACACTGCTCTGTGCCAAGTCATTTCAGGAAACAAACCAACAAAGCACTGCTGAGATGCTACAGAAATAAAACTAGCCTGCTCTCAGGACACGTTTCTGTCTGATCATCCCATCTGCTCGCCACACAGGTGATACTGTGAGGTTCTGTCTTGTATTGGATTGTTTGATACTAGTGAGTCACCTAAAACCCATCATAATATTGTCATCATGTCATTTCTCCATCATCTGCTACCTGGATTTACAGTCATTCATCATTAAGAGATCACAGAGGGCACACACACAGAACCTTGACGAATTCCAGGCCAACCAATTCAGTTTTTTAGTCTCTCAGCCTGCAATGTGCTCTGCAAGTCCAACCCAAACACTGCACAGCATCACTTGCCTGCTGGAGCACTAATTCCCACTCCTCTATTCACATCACTTTCAAACTCTGTTCTTTGCAAGCTGCTTGTATGAGGGAAACAGCTCACAATAACCCACGTGCTGGGCAGCCCTGGGCTGATCCTACCTTTAGAAGAATGCTCAGGTTTAGGGATCTGGCGCAAGGGGCTGGGCTGGTTCGTGTGATACCGAGAGTGTTCAAAGTCATCGAGGAGAGGCTGAGACCTGCCAAGCACAGTGTAAAAGGAGTGTTGGGAAATAACTCAAAGGCACAACAGTGTAACAAGAGCAACATCTCAGCTGTCTGGTCTGTTACTAGCAGTTTGATGCAAACCCTGCCTGGCCCAGACCTTCCGCCTGCAGAACAGCTCCTCTGAGCATAGCCCATTACTGCTTCTGCAGTGAGAAATGCAGAGTATTTACTCCTACTCATGGACCTCTTTCACTTAATAATGGTTTAAGTTGTCAGTAAACAAAGAATTTACATTATGAAGTTTGCTGCAAACCTCAATCAAAACAGCAGCATTTTAAAGTGGGTAATGCTTCCAGTTTTCCCCTGGAGCATTTTAATATGATCTCTCTCAGTCTCCACCTGCACACCCCATTTGTTGTTTCTTTTGCAAATTCAACAAGAACTTTTAGGTTCCTTTCTGGAATGGAAATCAAAGCCACTGGGGTCACTTCCAGGGTTCAGTCCCTCATTGAGGGACACTGAGCCAGAGCACCAAGTGATTCAGAAGCAGCACTGGGCTACAGCATGTTCCCAGTTCAGGATGAGGTACCCCAAAGTACAACCCTCTTGCTTCTAGGGGGCTGTCCCCATGCAGCAGTCGGAGCTGTGTACAGGGCTTAACTGGAAGTGAGGACCCAAGGAAGCAGCTGTGCAAATGCATGGTGATTACTCCTTCCTGACCAGAGACGACATCTGATTTCACATCCCCAGAAGCTGTTTAACCCTCTCAATGTTTCTCTGCTGTTTAACAAATGTCACTGCACAAGTTCATCAATTGCCATCAGCATTGGGCATGGAGACCAGTATGGACAAGAGCACAGTAACCAAACTCTTCATGAGCTCTGTGCCTCCATCGCTCTGCTCTGCGCCGAGTCCCTTGTGGATGGGTCAGGCTGATCATCCCACAATTCCTTCCTAGGACTCAGCTTCCCAATTGCATTTCCCACTCTTGCCAGCCAGTTCAAGCTCACCTTGAAGACCTGTCACTTCTGTGTCGCTGAGTTTCGGGCGCTTCTCTTGATCTTGAGCGCATGGACTCGCCTGCATCAGGCTGATGGGAAGAAGGGAAATCAGCTCGTCTGTGTGCCTTGCAAGACACCAGCCAGTACACTGGGGCTGCACAATTCTACACAGTCCTTTTGTGCTTGGTTTACACAATTAACTACAGCCAGGCATCAAAATGGTAGCACCAGGACTAATTTCCATTAAACAAAACCCAGACTTGCTGAGCCAAACTCAATTTTTGCACTAAACGCATGACAGCGCTGACAGACCACTCCAAAGCTGGGGTTGAGCACGGTCCATGTGTAATTACTGTGCACAAGACCAGGCTGAGTAGGAAGGACCAGCTGCAGGCAGCTGTGCTCCTGCAACCACTGAAACTCAGCAAGGAGGCTGAAAACACCAGAGCTGCCTCCATCTGGCCCCAAGATTAACACCACATCCCCTTTGGCACACCTTAGCAGTGCTGACCATAAAATCTGTTTCCTATTATCACCTTCCATGATGGCCAGCCAAGACTCTCTGGTATTACTCCTACAAAAATGCAGGCACGACAGACTCGGGACTTTCATTACACAGCCAGCTATAAGGCAGAGTGACAACTGAAGCAACTGCATTGTCCTTACACAAACAGAACCAACTACTGCTTTTATTGCTGCACTCAGGATTTCAGCAGAGGGAAGGTCCTGCACCAGGGACTCATAGTGCTTCAGGGAGGCCACAAGGTGTTGTGACATCCAGTGCCATCTTCCAAGGCCAGAGCCCAAAGACTACCTTGCTCGAGGCTGAAGCCAAAAGAATCTAACTAAGGAGGTGGCTCCAAAAGCACTTAAGCAGATGAATAACAGACAGCAAGACCCTTTAGATGCATCATCACCTTTTGCTCTCACCACACACACTTATCTCCCTCTAGAAATGGGAATAACGTTATAGCACCTTATCTGTGGTACCTCCTGAAGCTTGGCATACCTTCCAATCTTGATCATGCCTCATTTTTTCAAAGGAAGACTTTTCTCTTTCTTTCTCTTTTCTTAAAGCCTTTTTCTCCTCAGCCATCAAGAGCCGAGCAATTTCCTAGAAAGGAAACACAGACTCTGTCAAACAATTTTACTACTCTTGTGGGTTTGAGTTATTCAAACCCTTTCCTATGGACAGCTGCTGAATGGGAAGGGTGCAAATTCAGGATTTCACCCATCTGTGATCAGAAATCAAGGGACAGAGCAAAATGAAGACTGGTGACATGCAGCACACCCAGCAGCTCCCTGATTTGCCAGAACTGTATTTGCAGAGCCTTTCTGCCCTCTATCCCTTTTTCTTAAAGGGGTTGGTGGTTCATCTCACAGCATATTGGATAGTCTCCCACGAGGCTCAGTTACAAGAAATTCTCCTACAGAACCATGAACTTCCTTCCTTTGTCATGGTTGCAACAGGCAATGCAACTCCCAGCTCGGCCAGCCTGAGCATATACATGAAACCCATCTGGGAGAAAATCCCACTGGAGCCCCAAGCTTCCCCTAACAAGGAGAGAAATTAACAACTAGAGGGTCAGAGGAGACAAGGGGTGTTCAGCAGCTTCTGCAAGTAAAGGAATTCCACAAGTATTTGACTTGTTGCTCACCTCATCTTGGGCTACTTGAGCTGCCTTCTGATCAGCTTCATTAGCCTGAGGAAAAGGAGAACAGTGGGGAAGAAAAAACAGAGACAAAAAAAGTAACATCTCTGAATTATTCATATTCATTAACCTACTGGGCAGGGCAAGTAGGTGCCCATACAAATACACCATTATCCTCTCCAAATATACTTAGCTACCTCAATACTTACCTCACAGCCCAACACCAAACTCCCATTTCAGCTTTTCAGCTGAATTTTGCTCTCATGTATCTGCAAGGCCACACCACAATGCATTTCCCACTCTGCTGCCCTCTCTCTCAAAGATGGGCACTGGCCTGACTCACTTGTGAGCTGATCACACTTGACTACAGGCCATCTTTATCTGCCTGGACATATTCATTTAATATCACTCTGCTCCAATACTTTAATCTTGGGATATTTATTTCAAAAAATACAGTTTTACTAGCTGGAAGCCAGCTGTCACTCCATATTCATGTGTAGAGAAGAAAAAGGTAATTAGCAGATTGCAAAGGAGCAAGATCTTAGGTCTTATAGTCACTCTCATATACTGAAGATTTACAAATAAAACTTGTCATTGCTGGCTGCCTTAGTTCCTTTGAGTTGACCAATGCATCCTTTCTACTTACCAGGAGCTCTTCTTCCTGCAGCTTCCGAGCAATCTCTGCATCAGACAACTCCTGTTCCATTCGGGGTGCATCATACATGGCTTGTTTCATTCCCCTCAAATTAGTGCCTACAAAAATGTGAGAGAAAACAAACAACTCAACCATTCTCCAAATGCTTTGGTAAGGAGATCCTCACCATCTCCTCAGCCACCTGCAAACCCTCCACTCAAGAGAACAAGAGATGACCAAAGTGCACCTGCTACACTGCTGGTTTGAGAGCACCTTTAGCAGAGGTGCAGCACACACCTTAGGGAGGTTTCTCGGTGCACCCAGAAATATCTGACACACCATGTCTTAGATAACAAATGCAACTCTGTGGCAGAATAGACCATGCCCCTTGAAGCAGCCTTTGGTGACAGCAGTGCTAGCAAAGGAATTGTAATTTGTCACTCTCTGCATTGATACAAGATACACTGGCAGAATGGGGCAGCAGAAAGCAGCCCAACATTTGATATGAGCACATCAGAGTCTGAACACACCGCTGGAACAGCATGGGCTGCAATGGTTGCCTGGGACAGGCTCACATGAGCTTCCAGACAATTTCTTCCTTGGGATGACACATGAATTTTACAATTCAATGAGAGAACAGACAAGCAAGCATTTTTGAAGTTCATATAATGTTCAGTTCTTGCTTTGAGTATAGAGCTTTGTTGTTTTAAAGCTAAACTTGATTAACACCTACTTCCGTAAGGAAAGCGTTCGTATTGTGAGGAAGAAGGATAATTGTACTGGTATCTCCAAAGACAGACACACATTATCATCCTCATCTTATCCACGTGAAGATCAGACAGATGGCATAAAGCATAAGCTGCCCCACACTTTGACAGACATAGATCCAAGTCTCTAAACTCCTGCTTTCACTAGGTCACCCCTACTTCCACTGTGGCTTTAAAAGCAGAAAGATGGATCTGGATCTTTAAAGCCCCCAACTCCCAAATGCTGTTGAACAAGAACTACACAGGTACACATTTCCCAGAAAATTCCACTTGTACAGAATTTGGCAAGAACCCCAACTTACAAATAGAACCCAGTTGAATGGCCAGTGCCACTAGAGAACGTTGCCCAAAGTGAATTAACTAAGTTGCCAGCAGGGTTTTCAATAAGAAGTGGGTGAAATCTAGCTGTTTTTTTTCAGGGCTTAAGCAAAGTATCCTCATTTAGTCTTGCATCTCAACTCAGCAAAATACAACCATAATCTAGCATTCAGGGTTTTGTTACTTTTTTTTCTCATGTATAAGGAGACCACTGCACAAAATGTATCATTAAACAAAAGCGGGGTTTTGCTTGGTTTGGGGTTTTTTGTGGGGCTTTCTTTGGGGGTGGTGTTTGTTTTTTTTTTTTTGGTGCAAGGGAGGAATTTGTTTTCTTAAATCACAGGATACCAAGGGCACCATTTCCAACAATATCTTCTTACTCATCCTCTCCAACACCATGGAACATCAGGACATAAACAGAGCAAGAACATTAATGGATAAGAAGAATTCTGCTAAATGAGGGAGAAATCTGGTCAAGATTCACTGTGTACACATCGCAGGTAGATACTGGAGAGAAGCATCTTCCAAAGAAGCAACACATATTTCAGACACCAGTATGGGGCACACAAAGGTCCATCCCCACACATAGGCACACCTTCCCCATTGCTTGGTTACCTGGGTCTCGCTGGCAGTCTCCAACTTTCCCCTGGCTCACAGCATGAGGGGAGGGGGAGTGTCTCCTGTGTCCTGCCTTTTTGTAGGCTCTTGCCTCACCCCTCCTATGGTCATCTCTAGATTCAGCCTCATAGAGCTTCTCATCATGTGCCATCCTGTGTGATGAGTGGCCCTGATGGCGAGATTTGTGTTTCTCAGGGTGCTGTCTGCCACCCCAATGCCAGCTCTCCTGCTCCGCCTCCAGTTCCATCTCGAGAAGGGGAAGGGGCTTTTCTCTGTCTTGTCTTGGTGGCTTTCTGCTGTGCCATGCCTCCTCTGGGAGTCCATGCTCTGACTCCAAGTCAAGACTGAGAGGTCTCCTCACCATCTCCCTGCCAGCTGTCCTCCTCTCCCACGGCTCCCAGCTGTTGCTGTGATCATAGGCATAGTGCTCAGTCTCTCTTTCCAGATCAAGGCAGGGATGTCTCCTGGACCTTCCCTGGCTGGTTATCTTCCACTCCTGCTGATGGCCATTGCTGGCCTCCCTCAGTTGAGAAGACTTCCGATGGCCCTCTGAGGTGAAGTGCGCGTGTTTGGAGGCACTGCCGGGCAAAGGTGAGGCGGGTCCTCGGTGCTCTCTCTGCTGGTGCCTGCACCTGCCATGACTGTGTACTCTGGGAGGTTCACAAATCTGCTCTCTGGGGTCACCCCAGGGCTGCTCTGAGCAATGGGGGGACAAACAAGGAGCGGGTTAGTGGTGCAGGGGTTAATGGGGGCTCAAGGCCAGACTCCCAGCAGGCAGATGAGGAAGCTTGATACAAGATGCTGAAAATGCAGGCAAGGCATGATGAAAGAAAGAATAATAACAGGGACAGATAAGACTTGCAAGATACAACAGAGGTGAATTGGCAGCCTGGCTAGCAGGGCAGCACAGGAGGCAACAAGGCTGGAGCAGAAAGCACAGGTCCAACCCAAAAGTGTCTGAGCACTTCCTAGACAAGGACAAGTCAATATGGAGACAAATGATCTTTAATGATGCCACTGGGGCTGAAAAACAGCAAAGAGAGCAGCTCAGCTCATCTCCTGATGACACATCACTGCTCCAGGCTCCTGAAAACACCTGAGAAAGGCTTGAAAAGAAGGGTGCAAGATGCAGGAAAGACTGGGAGATGAGGGAGGCTGTAAGACCAGGAGGGGCCAAGCAGAGAGGTCAAGTTGCATACTGGTTTATAAGCCCGGGTGCCTTGCCCCAGCTTCAGGCACAAGGTTTTTCACCAGAAAAAAAAACAGTCTCACCTAACTGGGAGAAAGATCCACATAAAGCAGAAAAGAAGGGAATAGGTAAGGTGGGATTTTTTTTCTTTAAAAGCAAGAACAGGATAGCTGCAGCATCCAAACATTCTCTGCCACAGACTGTCACATATCTTTTGCAGAACCACAAGTTTCAGGGCCTGCACTTATTCATTGTCTAAAAAGAAGTTTCAGCTCTGAATGCAAAAATGGTTATGGATGGAAATTTTAGGGTAGAATAAGACTTCACAAAACCCAGGCTCTTGACTTCAGTACTGTAGCTAGAAAAGCTGCTTACTTGGCATTTTGGCGGGGTTGTTTCCTCCTTGCTTTCCAGAAAGCAGATAGAAATTTTCTCTGCTTTTAGTTTCAGTAATAACCCTGAAACAGCTAGAAGAATGCAGCAGTTTGCCTGCACGCAATCTACTAATTGATTTATTTTTCAACCAACCTTTTTGCTAAGAAAAATCATTTCACTGAGTGAACTATTATCTCTCTACAGCAGCTTTTCAAAATGAAAAAAATGCCTTGATGCAGAGATTGATTTGAAACAGAACTACACACACAAGCCTCAGCCAAAAAAACCCAGCAGCAACAGACTTTCCTCCTGCACTGTCCTGAGTTTTATAGTACCTAAAATATTTAAAATAGATTTTACTGCACATGAACTGCATTCTGTTTTAATAAATAGCTCTGTCTCAGTTACAATTCAGCTAGATTTCAGAGGGAGAAAAGCAAACCTCACACCAAAACTGAATGTTCCCTTCGAGTCATTCTATTCAGAAAAAAAAACTTTTTCAGAGCTAGCAAAAATAGAGCCCACAGAAAATCCACCTTGAAAACAAGTCTGTGTGACTTTTATCCAGAATAAGCGTATTTTTAAAAGTCCAAGAACTGTAACAGGAACTGCTGTGGTTACTCTTTAACTGGTTGGGCTTTTTCTATTCAGTTTTAGATCATCCATATGATTTACAGAAAGCAAATACCCAATAAAACAATCTAAGTGACTTACTGAACAACAGAGACCAGAGCCTGAAAGCAAGAGTCAGTTTTTGAACAATACTCACAAGGGTCTAAAAATTAATTCAATTTTGTCATTAAGGAAAACTCAATAAATACAACAGCAGAGAGCAGAAGAACACAAAAGAGCAAAGGGTGGCTGTGTTGGGAAAGGATTGCTGCAGCTAACACAACCATGCCAGACAACCCAAGCAGAAGACTTGTTTTTTGGGTATCTCAGGGTGAATAATTCATCAGCAGGTGCTGGTTCCTGTGGCACCTTCCACAGGGGCCATATAAACACTCTTTAGGCCCTCTCTGAAGCAGCGAGTGACTGAGCGAATATGAAAATGTTTTTCATGGCACAGACACTTCTGGGAGCAACTCTGCCCTTTTTTGTATTTATTTTTTCCACTTTTAAAGAGCTCAGATTGTTTTGGAGCAATAGGCCTAATTCACATTCCTCCTGGATGTGGATAAATTTTAATTCAGTCTCAAACAACGGAAAAAAAAAAAAAAAAAACCCCAGAAAATCCCCCATCAAAACAAAACCACAAAAACAAAACACACAAAAAAACCCCAAAAAACCCAAACCCCTAAACAACACAAGGGCTTTTTATTTATTTCAGTTCATAACTAATGAGGACAATACAAACCAAGCCTGCTCAAATAGTGTGCAAGTAATTAAGAGGTTCGAGACCAACAAGCTAGATGATCCAGGTATCAAAATTCACTCCAGTCCTTTATAGCTTTTAAGGAGCACAGATCAAGAGCAGCACTACTATGAGCGGTCAGGCAAACACCTCCTACCTCACCTTCAAAATTATGGATTATTGCAGGAAGGAAACTTAGACCCACAAGATACTCTGCTCTCCAATTCCACATCACAGTCTCACTTCAGGAAGTCACAGGCCTTGTTATAAAAATCCATCCTGTCCTACCATCTCTGCATGCACACTGTTACCTACATGGTACTTTTTCAGACTTCTCCCATTTAATTCTGAAAACCTGAAGTGTGGGTTGGCCATAAGACTCCGAGAACAATTTTTCCCAGCTCTGTACATGTGGCAGAACTTGTGGTCATGAGGTTTCCACTTGGTTAATGTTTTGCACTTTTGAACTTTGTGCTTTGTACTTTCTTGGCTATTTTTGAACTTCTTCCGAATGGAAAGTAAAATATTTTGTGTAAGTTCAAATGAGAGACTTTAAAACTGCCAACGGCATTGATGTTAAAATGAGAAACAAGGTTCATCTTCACAATCTGTTAATCAAAAGCAACCCATCTTCCCTACCACATTTTTGAAGAAAGAACACAGGAACCACCACCAGTGCACAGTAAAGCCATACCCAGATTACTCCATAATTAAACACACCCTGATTCTCTCCTCCCAGTTTAAAGAAGGTCTGTATTCAATCACAAAAGCTGACCAAAAGGAAGCAATAGAGCGCTGTGAATCAAATAATTTCCACACTGTACAGTCCCAGATGATAATCACAGCAGAGACAGTCTGTGGAGAAGACCTTGTTCTTCAGTAAGTCATTCAAGGCAGTTGTGCTAATTTTACACCTTGGGTACATACCTGCAAGGAGCTATTTTTGAAACACAGCTCCATAAACCAGCATTTATTCCTTCATGTAGCTGTGCATCACAAACGAGCACATGGAACTGCTTCTCTCTAAATGCAAGCATGGAATTGCACCAGCATTTCTCCCCCACACACTCAGTGTCACACAGCAGTAACTGCCTTATCAGCCACTGCCTTCTTCCACAAGCACTTTTAAAACATGCGTGTAGCTGTACTTGCACATACATACACCATACACCCTATTCCTGTCCTTCAGGCCACCTTCAAGAACAATAAAAAATATTACATTGTTTTCTCTTTGTTTTTTAACTACATATTTCTCGATTATAAAATAATCTGATTCTGGCCCTGGAAACTGATATAATGCTACAGTGCTAAATGCAGGACTGTAGAATAAGGGAAGTTTCCCAAACAGAGTTATCAGACCACCAGGTTCCCCCATACTACCATGGTCTTAACCTTTTATCTTGCAGAAACATACCTCCATTTTCTGCATAATAGCTCTCTTCATAGCCTGTATGTCCCTGGGACTCTGGGTAGTGCTTCTTGCGCTTTTTTTCTTCCTGCAGTTCTTTCTGTTGGAGGAGACGGGCAATATCCTATAGAGATGGAAGAAAACAGACATTAAATCACCACTAAAAATTATCTCCAGATTCTTTTATTCAAATTTTTAATACAATTATTAAAATTCTTAAAAAAAAAAGAAGTTTAATTTTTCAGACACGGCAATAACAGTTACTAAAATTCAACCCCTGGGCTGGATGAAGCTTTCAAATTAGTGGATGGCATAAGGGACCACCTCAGCAACCAGTATTCAACCTCACCCAGGCTCAGCACTGAGATTCCAACCCCATGGCAGACTCACAGGTTCCTGCTCCTCCTGCACACAAACCTGCTAAGCCCTAATGGCCAAAGCAGGGCAGAAGCAACTGCGTGTGCAGCCTCAGGCTTTCAACAAGGATTTGGTAGTCACAGAGGTGTAACCCACTTACAGGAGTGGGCTGGATCACCCCCTTGCCCTCTGCCAGGGCAAGAAAAACACAAAGACAAAGGCTGTGTCCCGCTAAAGACACTTCTGACTGGAAGGAGTTCCCAAAGCAAATCATGAACTCACTTCACACTGGCTGTAATTTGCAGGGACTATAGGATGCCAGGCAGGGAAATGCATCAGTTTGACAGAGACTTGAAGGAAAAGAAAATCGAAAGGACATTAGGAAGAGCAAACTAGGCACAAGGCAGGAGCACAGCAAGCACTGCAGCCGTTTGTCTTCTGTCACAGTTTTGGTAGATATGCCAAAGAGAAGAGCACTCCATTTTCCTAATTGGTTTTCCTTCGAGATGCCTAATCAATCAACAAGGCCCAGGAAATGCAAACAGTTCCCTGGGGTTTGCTCCTCTGAGGCCCAGCAGCTTGCGAGTCAGGAGAGCCAGTCTGGAGCTAGGGAGCAAAGGTGGGAGATACCAGCAGGGCATGCTGCCCCTTTGGATGCTATTCATTTAAGCTTTCCTAACCCTCAGGACCTTTAGAGCTATGCATGTAAAGTGGACACTGCAGGCAGGAAAGGCATGGCTGAAATGCAAACTAAGAGTCAACATCCCTAAGAGCAAAGCCAGCACTGGAAAACATCGGATGGCTGCTCAAGTAAAAACTATTATTTCAGGATTCAGGCAAGGTCTGCTCTGGAACCTGCTTTGTGGAGAATCTGGGGATGCTACAGGCTCTTTCCAAAAAAACAAGAAAAAAAAAACAAACCGGAACTAAAACAAAACAAAAAAGAAAAAAACAAAACAAACAAACAAAAAAAAAGCCAAAACAAAAAACCTCCACAAACTCTTTCCCCTGACAAGGTTAACCTCTTCTAGCAAGTACAGTAAGTCTATAAATATATGAGCTTAAGCACATTATCTCCAGGACTGAGACAGCTCAGGACTTGCAGATCCACACAAACCACTTCTTACAAACAGGATTCATAAGCAGGCAGGGCAGGCAGGCTTAGTGCTTCATTTAAAAACCCTGCACTTCAGAAGGGATCTGCCTCAGTCCTCAGCTACATTTCAGCCACATTTGGGAACTTCCCACATACCAGTAGGAAGAGAAAGAGTATTTATGACTTCTCCTTGCTTTAAGTCAGCTGAAGCCTGCTCTCAGCTGCACAAGATGGGCAGCAGGCTGGTGTGACAAGTGGCAAGGACCTGTTAGCAGACTGCTGACATCCCTGCAGTTCTCTACGCAAAGGAAGGAAAGGTACAATTCCCCCAGTCAACATTAGCTTTGCATCTCCTTCACTTTCCTGATAAAAATAAGACAGATTGCTACCTCTTTAGCACAAATCCTCTAGCCAAAGTGTTCCTCCCATCCTGTTACCACAAGCCATCTCATCCCATCTGTTTGGGCAGTCTTTTAGAACTTGCTTGGAATTAATGGTAGAAGAAGAAAATGAAGTCTGGCAAAAAAGCCTGATGCACCTGTCAGGTAAGGGCACATTCTTATTTCAGGCTCTTCCAGGAAAAAACAGCCTTGTATTCAAGCTCTTCCTATACAGAAAATGCCACCAGGTGCCTCTTGAACATCTTGAGACTACTCACACTTCTCAGGAAACCATCTGTAATCAAAAATGGGGACACACTCCAGGCTCACATAGGTGTTCCTCTACTCTGTGGGAAAACTCAATCTGACAGGCTGACCCAATAAGGTGACCAACAAGCCAAATTCTTTGTACCATCTGAATAAACCACACTGCCCACTCTCAAGCAACAGCAGCAGAGCAACATTCTGAAGTCACAAAAGGATTCTGCTAGCAAGAAACTGTAACAGGATGTTCAAGCTGAGAAAGACTAAACTGAAGAATGGAGAAGCCAGAAACTGATGGCTGGGCTGAGTGTCCTGCTGAAATCTTTGCATCAAAGGCAAAGAAATCACGGCCCAGGATCCTCTCAAGAGCAGTACCTGTCTTCTTACATTTGAGAAAACAAGCAGGTCTCAGAGTGTATAAACAACTACAACTTCCTACAGCAGGGCAATAAACACCTCAGCAAGACTTACCTATTACTTGCCCTCTTCATTAGCAAGGTCACTGGCATCAACAAGCCTTATGACCCTCGAGTGAGAGGACTATGACTGTATCTTATTCCTGTATCAGGACTCCCCAGAATCTCTGTGCATACAGACATCTGTAAGGACAAGGACTGCCTCTATGCAAGCCAACTCCTGTGGCTACTGGCCAAGGAATGTCTGCCCTGAAATGGCTGCTACAAATAGCCCTGTCATCCCTGCAGCTTTAAAGGTTACCTCATCTTTTTCCTCTTGCCTGCGGCGCTCCTCCGCTTCAAACGCGAGCTTCACTTGGATTTCCTGAGCAATCTCACAGTCCTGTCGTTCCCTAGAAGGCAAGGAGACAGGGATTATAGGCAGCTGAAGTCACAGGCATCAGTCAGCCTGGAGAAAGGGATAAAAGAGCTTAAAAAAAAAAAAAAAAACAAAAAATCAAAACTGATTTACACAAAAGAATTATTACTCAGTGTTAGTGCAGAGCTATGAATCCTCACCAGGGACCAGGACTCCCTGTACTTACTGGTGCCTAAATTTAGAAAATACATCCCAAAACATCCACAGAGTACAAAGTAAAAGAGATTCATGGGCAGATTGCTAAGAAAGGAGGCAGGTACCACAAAATAGGTCAGGCCAAGGTAGCGCTCGTGAGTCTGCAAACAACCTAATTCTGCTGAGTTTTTGCACATGTGGTATCAAAGGAGGGATTCAGGAGTACGGTTAATGCAGGCATTTCTGGGAAGTGGTTTTCACATGTAAGCCAGAGAGAAGAAAGTGCACAAATACGGTACACAGGCCAAGTGGAGGCTGGAGGTAAGAGTTCAGTAATGAATGAGAGATGCCGCTGAGGTGTGACGAGACAAAAGCAGGACCAATGCCAAGAGGCAAGGGAGCAACACGTCAAAACAAGGGGGAAGGCACCACTGCCACAGTGGCACTATGGATGCAGGAACACAAGATTGCATTGACTGGGGGCAAGAAGAGATCAGAGCAATTGATACATCAGAGTTTTGGCTGCACAGACAGACCAAGAAGGCTGGAAAGCATCTGCAAGAACAGCGCCACACTCAGCTGCATGCTCTGATGTCCAGCAAACAGGCTGGAACAATGGCCAAGGACTCCTCAGGGCAATTCAGAAAAGGGCTGGGGGATTTGAGAAGAAAGATTAAAAGCTCTCTCTTTCAGCACTGTTGAGATTGAACTAAAGACCAGCTCTAAACAGGTCAGAAAAGTGAATCCTTGCAATATGAACTACTGAAAGGCAAGGCATAGGAGGAGAACAGCTAGGAGTAGGAGCAAGCAGAGGCTGCTTTATTAATCTTTTGAAGAATACACTTGCAGTGATCAGATAGGTGATGAGAAGACTACCAAGAGCATGTTATGGAAGATAAGCAAATAATAGAAGCAAGTTGAGCTATGTCAAAGCTGTGCTATGAGGGCTGGGGCAACTAGTTCTAGGTTTGAGCAAGAATCTGGGCATAAATGACCTAGTGAATCTGGAGGTGAAGGACTGGAAGAGACTGCAGGATATGAGAAGAGGAAGTTAAAACACCTAAGTGCAGACAAGCACTTTTTGTTGCAAAACCAAGAAATGTGTCATGGCTGAAGCAGCCAGTGGCACAACAGAACCTTCTTTTACAGAAAGCGAAGAATGAGAGAAGCAGACAGGGTGGATATGTGGTAAGGGTGGAGAGGAAGGACATTGCAACAAGAGGGTTTAGAGGACAAATGTCACCAAGAAACAACTCATTTGTCAGAGGCAACAAAAAGGCACACATAGCAGGAAGGAAAAGAAGATTATTTTTGTCAACGGCTCCTTGGAAGCAGACGTGCAATCAGGCTGGAGTTATCAATAGGTCAAACATCTTATGACATCAGTTTCTTTCATCCAGGTAATAAAACCTGGCAATTTTTGTGTGTGCCTGTGCGTGTTTCATTTGACTCTGGGACAGATCTGTTCCAAGCCACAAGAGTTCACATAGCAGCAAATATAGTTCTTGAACCTGCTTTTTAAAAAAGAGCCTTGGCAAATCTGGCACCAGCAGAGCACCACAGCTCCCAGCAAAACAATAGCTGAAAAAGCAAATCCTAAGGAGCAGGCTGTCAGTGAGCCTGGTGGTGGATCCCTTACAACCCCAGGCTCTGAGGACATGAAACCAGGTAGAAAATAAGTTAGAAATGTCAGACACATCAAAGCATTGCACGTCTCCAGTTCCCCTGGCACCTGTGAGAAGAGCTAAGGTGCCAAGTTCATCAGCACAAGTGGACTTGCTAAATACTTAAAATACATCCTACTGCAGACAAACAGGACAGAAAAACAACTAATCATCTTTCACAGCCAAGGCAACAAGGTCATTGCCTCTCTGTTCACAGCAAAGAACACCAAAAGTTATGCACATGCAGAAGCATTTTCTTGTTCCTGATGACACATCCTGAAATACATCACATCAACTCCTAAGAACTGAACAGCCACAGAGGATTAGATTTGGGGGTTTATTGCTCAGCAGTAATTAAATATTGATACTTGATTAGTTAGCCAACATAAACTAATATAGTAACTTGTGTGAGCATAAGGAAATAGAGCTTTTACAGCTCTTCTTGTCCTTCAGTTTCTTTAGAGTGAGTTCAAGTGCCCATCAGACCCCAGAAATCAGCCAGAGCAACATAAAGATCACCATTCCTGAACATCCCACTCATGTGTCCTTCACTACTGGGCAGCCAGGAGTGTTTAAGAATGTTGGGAAAACTCAACATCAGTTTATAACAAAGAGAAAAAAGACAAAAGTCTGTATGATCAAAAAGCTCCCACCCATTCATAGTGACTGTAGCTACTAGTTGTTGCCAGATGAGGAGAAAAAAAAAGGGAATGTTTAAGAGAACTTTTCAAAGGAACTGTTCACATCAGTGCAACAGAACCATCTCAGCACTGGGAGCAAAACGGGGAAAGAACATATTTTCACACTATTTTATTTTAGTAATCTTGCTACTATGCTTAGCAGTGTGCAAGCTGCTCAGCTAGATGCGAGAGATGCTGTTAAAATAGCGTGAAAACAAGGTTTGATGCTTCCCTTAATTCTTAAAAAGAAAAGAAATCTTTCTATTCTATCATTTATGTTCACAAAGTCTTTCTGAGAGAATTTAGGATTTGAAAGAGAGAAGAAAGCCAATAAACTGAAGAGATTTTTTATGTTTCCTGTGTCTAAAGACCCCTTAGTTCTGCCCTCTTACTCCTCATACCACCTTGCAGAGTCAAACTGTCCTAGATGACACAGAAAGCAACAATAGCAGGGATTATTTTGTTGCCAGAACATACTACTCTTGGACAAGGAAGAGACAGTGGGAATGTACAAAGAATTAAGGAAGAAAAAGATCTAATTACAAAAGCATGCCTCCAACTTCTTTTACTATTCTTGCAGAAGAGCTCCTGCTCTCAGAAGCAGAACTGCTGCTGACACAACGTTTTACATCAGCAGTTCTGCCTGTGCTTTGGCTCACAAAGTTCATCAATCCCATTTCACAGTCCTACAACAAGAAAATTGTTTGCAGCTCCCAGCAAGTAACAAAGAGGACTCATGTCTGCCATACAAAATCAATTTTTATGTTGTCATTTACTCACTCACATCTCTAATTGGTAATAGAGACAAAACTATTGTAAAAAAGCACAGACTTGAGAGATACATATGTACATAAGGTCTCTCCCAGTGTGCTGGGAACATTGAAAACAGTGACTGATCTGTCACACCCCAACTTCAAAGTTTTCATGAGCCACAGGACTGCTTTGAAGCCAGTCCTGTATCTCCCACATCTGCAACCCAGAGCTCTTTTGCTCCATTGCTGGCCCTGTCAGATAAGCAACTCAGGCTCTGTGATCCACCATCAATTGCACCTGGTGGGTGGCATTCCAGAGCAGAACCAAAGCCAGGAAGCAGCACAGCTGCTGGAAGATAAATCCTGCCTTGCAGACCCTGTATTTGCAGGGACCCCATCCTGCCACCTCTCACGAGCTGGATCTGGCCGAGCCCTGTCACATGAACCATCTGTTACAAACAATGCTCTGCAAGTCCACTCTGGATTGGCAGGCACAGTTTGTTTTGCCCTGTGCTGCCATGTTTCACTTCTATACCAGCTCCACCGCTGAGAGCCATGGCACACAGAGAGCCAAACCACAGGCCACAGATTAAGATGTGGTGTGTGGGGACTGAGCAAACCTGCAGGGCAAACTGGATCACTCATTAGACATCCTCCCACAGTTGCTGCTGAAGTCAGTGACTGCAAGAGAAGACCTGTCCCCCAACACCCATCCTCATCGAGCCACCCTGGGGCAGCAATTCCCCTTCCCAGGTCATTTCACACTCAATATCTACAAGCACAAGCAGGGGCTCTTTCAGCTGTCAGCACAGCAGGGCATCAGAATGCATTGCACTCAGTTCCTCAATGCATTCATCAGGCACAGGGCAAACACACCAATATCTGCCATTTCCACACGAGAGAGAATCTCCTGTAACACTGGGTATTTCTGTGGTATAGTTCCTTCTCTCTCAAACTTCAGCTAGGGACAAGGTCAACAAAAGTGGTCTTTAGACACAGGAAGGGGTCTAAGGGGTCTTTAGACACAGGAAACATAAAAAAGTTACTCCATTTTGGCAAGCAATACAATGGGAAGGCTCCTTCTCATGGACAGGCAACAGAATCTAAGGCAGGACGGCCTTCAGGACCAACTACTCCCACCCTGTTCTCATTACTCTGTGCCAGAGCCTGGTATCAATACTTTTACAGCAATGGACGGCCAAAGTAAAAACAAAACAAAAGCAAAATGCTGATGAATCTGAACGCCACACACTGACCACTCAAAGCAGCTGAAATTTGTTCTGACCAAATGGGACTAGCATTCTTACTCCAGCAGCTCCAGCACAAACTCACAAGTCTTTTTGGTGTTTCTGGATTTGAGCACGGGCTTTCTTATCCTCCTCTTCTTGCAGTTGCTTGGCCATCTGCAAGTCATGTTGCACCAGTCGATTACGCTGAACATTTGTGGCCAAGTGATGCTCAACTGGAAATAAACAAACAAGAACCCTCGAATCAGGCTGCAGAACTTCACTGTGTGAACAAGATATACCAAGTGGGAGGGAGATTCCAGCCCAGAAAGGAAGACAGATCTTGGCAGGGAAACACCAAGCAATCTCTGTAAAAGTGGGAAAGTCCTGAACTGAAATTATGCTAGCAGCTTGAGATTGCCTCTTTTCAGCACTGAGGGGGCCCTATATGTGTTTGTTACCAAAACACGTTCTGCGTATCTTAACACATCCAGGTTCATAGGGGATGGTTTTTGGACTTTAAATTTCATTTTCTGACCACGGAAAATCACCCCAGATGAATGAAGTGGGTCTGGGAGGTACCACCAGAGGCATGTGAGGATGAGCTGAACCTAAACCCCTTCGTATGGATACTTCCCTAATTTGTTCTCAAGAACTTCTACAGAAGAAAATTCCTCTCACTCTCAGCATAATCGGTTCCAAAAATCTCACTACCTTTATATTTAGCAACAGAGCAATTCAGTACTCCAGCGAGTCCTTTACCATACATGGATATTGCCTGCCAGAAAAAACAGCTACGTGAGCTGCAGCCCAGAGTCATCTTTAATTCAGAGGTCTCAGGTTCCAGCACCAAGGGCACAAGCAGCTGTACTCTTGGTGGAGCAGCTGGAAAGGCATTAGCACCTGGTACTGGCAGACACCAAATTGGTGAGAAGCTGATTAGAGAGGCCACCTCACCTGAAACTGCAACGTAAGCATACAAAAAAAAAAAAAAAAAACAAAGCACCAGTCACTTTGAAGTTCCTGGCTGTAATTTTTTTTCTCCTTTATAAACCCTTCTAGTTTATACAGCTTCCCTACCTGAAAATGTCTGAAAAGGCTCCTTTCAAAAGGCAGACACTGGCAATTCTAAAATAAGTGAACAAACAGACCTCTTCTGGTTGTACTTCAGGTCAGACTATAAAACTTGAAGCTTCCAAAATTGCCAGTCATTTCTAAAAACCTTGCACAGCAACAAAACCCCAAGTGCACTCCTACATGCAATTTTACCATAAACAGCATAAACAAACTCAACTCTAAAGGAGAGCACAAAATTGAAATACAAAACACAACCATCTCTAGGGTACAATGTGAGCTCGAGCAGAGCGAAGTGCAGTGTTACAGGACAGTGAAGACAGCAATAATAAACTGTATTCCATTAAAAAGAATAAAAATTAAATAAAAGCAGGAAGCATTTTTCTTAACAAAATCAAATAAAGCCAGATATCTGTTGGGACAAGCTTGCTTCAGTTTGTTCTAAAGATCATTGCTACTTACTCTCTTGTTCCTGTAAATTATGGGCCAAGGTATGATCTTCCAGAATAGCGAAGTCCCGACATACTGAACAGGAAAACAAAGTAAAGAGAATTAGCATCAGAAAAAACCAAAAAAGCATCAAAAGAGCTATTGGAGTCAGGCAGACACATGGACTTCTGACACACTTTCTACCAACCAAAGTCTGGACTTGCGTTTTTCCCCCTCCTGCACTCATGTCTATTTTTGCATGGGTTTATTTCTTCGTCCTTTTTGGCATAAAATGCCTTCTCCACTCTCCCCTTGACCTCCACTTCAAGAACAGAACTGTCCATGCTACCATTGGATCAGACCTTATGTACAAACCTCAGTATTCCATTCAAATAAAATATATAATATATATTTATACCAATGCCCACACTGACTGCATTCAGCTAAAACCAAGGACAAGCATTTGTGTTTACTATTACTTTCTGTGCCAGGTTAGAGTCTGAGAATAGTATTTCCATGGCACAAAGCGTACATGCACACTGGCACCTCTCCAGAGCTGAGCAGAGTGAGCTCCACGGCTCTCACTGCAAGGCATTTCTACCAGCTCGGGCATCATTTTTCAGTTGTTTCTTGTAAGCTTCATTGACCGTTTAAAGTGCAGATGCTGGATTTGCACTAGAACCCAGATACGGGATCAACCACAGCATTATGGGCAGGGATAAGTACAGCTTCTTCAAAAGATGCTGAAAATGACCTTGAGACAAGTGAAATGAGAAACAAACTAACTCCCTTTGGCACCAGTTTGAAAGTAGCAGGTTTTTGCCAATGCCTATCAATTTCCCACTTGAACTTTCAAAGGAATCCTCTACCTACACTGTAGAAAAACACCAGGGTGTATTTTTAACTTGTTATGATAGGCAGTAGGGCAACAGAACACAAGCCACATGCATACATACTGGGACAGGGAAAGACACACAGGCAGCATCAGGCTCAGCCTTCTGGGTGCAGGTTCACATCAACTTCTCTGTGAACCCACGACAAACAGTGACCTGTGCCCCCAGACTGCAGAACGAGGCCTTTTTTTCCCACATCTGTAGACCTGGGGTTCTGCTTGCTTCCAGGGGAATTCAAGGCAGTGGCACCAAAAACTTTACACTAGAGAGGTCTGACACTTATTTTTCTCTCAATGTGACAAGCTAAGAAGCTTAACAGGACCCAGAGAGGGGAATACCTCCCACTTGAAACATACATCACAAAGCAGAGAACTACAAGGTGCTTTTGAAGCCGCAGAGGGAAGTACAAACCCTTCCTGCTGCACTCCACTGGCAAAACCTCTGGGGAAGATCAAGGTTTCTCTTTAGCAGAGCACAGGCAGAGCCTAAAAGAGAAAGTGAAAATAACCCCAAAACCCCCAGCATGCATCAAAAGTACAGGGGGAATTTATAAGGATTCTGCTTGTGAAAGAGTTCAGAGTCAGAAAAAAAAAAACATTACCACCACCACCACAAATGGTGGAAAAAACAAGGAAATGAGAAAGTAGCTGTATTTTCCTGAGCCATGATCCCATAAGCCTTCCCTTTTCTCACAGTTGACATGCTCCACTAGAGAGGCATCAAGATATTACTCTGCACCCTGGTATCCTAACAAAATATCTGGAAGAGTTTCTAGTTGCCTGCTGTAAGAGATCAGATAATGTTTTACCATATTCAATCGTATTTTTGGTTGAGTCTTTACGCATCGAAGGGTGTTTTAAGATGACAAAAGTTCCTAACAGCCAGAGCAGCACTTCAGGGAAGGACAGTGACACGCAGTAGAGTGGAGATTAGGACAAAGGTTACAGTTATATGATCCCAGAGATCACTTTAAGCATGTACAAATCTGGATGGTGTAATTAAGGTTTTGTTGTTGCTCTTTTACATTGCAACTTCTTTTAAAAAAGGAAAGATGATATGAAACTAAATAGCCCTGAAACACTTCCAGTGGCCATTTCTGTACAAAGAAAGAAACATTGCCTTGAGCCCCAAATCTGGAAAAGACACAGCTGTGTCACAGACAGCAGTGCTATTCACAGGTGACAAACCCAGAGCTGGTCACCAACACATGCTTTTTACAGGATAGGGCAAGGGAATCTTGCCCATGGGGACTAATTCTGTGATCCCTAATACCACTTGAGCTTCCTAGAACGATTGTGGAATAATGACCTTCTGCTTACAAGAAGCATCTGGCCTGCTAGAAGTGCACATCCAACTCACAGGTTTGAGCCCTACCATCGGTTCAGAGCTAATCAAAGACACCCCAGCACAGAGCTACAGTCTGCCCAAATCTAGGGCTGTTATTACTGACATGTATTCAAGAATCAGCACTTGCTCTTGACTGTTTAAACAAAAAAAAAAAAAGAAAGAAAAGAGAGAGGAAAGAGAGAATGGGAGGGAAATGTTAAAGTGTTATTTTTAACTGAAAGACCACAGCACAGCTGCCCGAACAGCTGTACTAGCAAGACAAGGCAGTCAGCACAGGAGCAAGGATGAACATTTCAGAGCTATATTTTGTTTTTTGCATAAAGATCATTGCTACAAGAAATGCTTACAAAAGTACATCCCAGCCCTACCCAAATCCTTTCTGCACAGGCTTATACACTGCTCTGATCCCCGTGGTATTCAAGAGCTGTCTTGTCAGTCAGTCATGGTGCTGACAGACCTTTGCTCCATCCTCCCCAGAGAGGCACACGTGTGTAGGAGGACTTTAGCATTGTTTTTGGTTTTTTTACTGCATTCTACCCACACCCAGACACACTTTTGTTCGGAAAAATACACGTTACAGAAACATGCTTGGCACATGGGCGAGAAAGTGGGAGCGCCAAGGTAGCTCCTTGTCTTTTGACAGTCTTGCACCAACCCCAGAAAAGTCTCATCTCTATCACTGAACTTTATTCCTACAATGCAGCAACGATTGTTTAATCCTTTTTGGATTGATGGGCCACTAACAACTTCCTAAAGAAAGCACGGACTCAAAATAAAAAAAGCAAAGTCCGTATACACTTGTGTCGCAGAGACTGGCCTGCTTCTTCTAGCTGCTGTTCCAGAGAAGTGTTGGAAGTAGCCTGTGGATCTCCAAACAAACAAGTGAAACAAACTCCTCAAATTGTCATTACACGCTACAGCTGAAAGCCACTGGATGTCAGAGGCATAAAGCAGAGACAAAGGTTCCTGTGAGGTTGTTTTGAAGCTCAGTGCCTGGGCCAGGAAGCACATACAGGCCAGGGTACCACCTTCCCTGGTGCAATTCCCAGCTCCTGACCCAAAGCCACCCAGGTCCAGTGCCAACCCTAACATGGCCATCCAGCACGCAGACCTGAGGCTGCGCCCTGCCACCACCTATCCCACCTCCACACAACAGTGACAAAGCAACTGGGGACACAGCCCCAGGATGAGCCACCAAGTTGCAAGGCTTTGACATGAATACAGGAGCTGGGTCCTAAACCAGCAATATTAACTCACCAAGATCCAACACAGAGAGAGGGAAGCTGGACAGTCATCAGTGATATGCACACTGGAGGCTCCCCAGTCTCTGGGTTCCCCAGTGCTCCCATCTCACAGAGGGCACAGCACAGAGCAGACTGGTGGGGCTGCAACAAGCCTTCGGTTTGCTCACACATTTGGAATTATTTGAGCATTGCTGAAGAAGCCATTTGGCTGCACACGCACTCCTGTTACAAACCCAAATAGACAGCTCGAGCACACAGCCCTCTCTTTGTGCTGCTGGAGCTGCTGGCAGGGCAGGCAGCACAAGAAGACCTTTCGTCACTGTCAGAAACTTGGCTGGTCTGGCTGCCTCCAACTCATCTGAGCACATTATTCTCTAGTCCCATCAGCCTAAGAACAACATACTAAGGAAGATGAGAACATTCCATTATGAACACAGTGAAGCACTGTCAGACAGCCAGGTGGCAAGGGATGGGGACACCTGCACCTCCCTAGCAGTTTTGGGGCTGATGGCAGTGCGGAGCACTCCTTCACAACTAGACCCAGTACCCATAGCACCGAGCCAAGTATGACAGCAGCTGCAAGTGAGGCCAAGGAATCCAACCCTTGAAGACTCACATCCAACAATGAGGCAGCTATGAAATAACTGGAGATGTGGACCAGCTAGGTACGGTCTGAAATGAAATTTCATCAGCACTAGTTCTCATTCCCTGCCCAGTCTCAGCAAAGCACAGCACAATCATTACTAGGTCTTATGTACACTGGGTTTGTGCTGAGAAATAGGATGGCTCCAATGACAACAGACTCAATTTCTCCTCTCTAAGAGGCTTTGTATTGAGGGGAAAGAAATCCATTTCCTTGCTTCCTAACTGTATGCCTAAAAAATGAAAGGTAAGATTAGTATTACCTTCACTGTTTCAAATTAACTTGACTTCCCATCCCTGGGCCCTGGCTGGGAGCCACCAGGCAGTCAAACAAGCAGCAGGGCTGCCATCAGAGCAGCTACAATTGGCAAGTCCAGCAAAGCGTGAAACATTCAGAACAGGTTTACCATAGTCTGACTAAGCCAATCAGCCTTGGCACAGCAGGAAGCAGACCTGGAACACACTCTGGAACAGCTGTCAATAAAAGAAATGCCTGCCCAGGAGTCCCAGGAGCTGCTATAGCCAGCAGAGGTGCCAGATGGGGAGGATGAAAGCAGAAGCATCACCCTGAACAGTGGTGCACTACAAAACTCATGCATGAAGAGGGAGCTTGTTTGAGGAACCTTCAAGAGCCTCTCTGCAAGCTCCAAAGGTCTTCTCCTCTGGTAGTTCTCACTGGAAATACACCTTTCTGTGCATTGGTGCATCTGAGGCTCTTGGAAGCATGGCTGCAGCCCTGCCTTTATGGCCAAGATAAAAAAAAACTCCCTAGGTATGACAGCTTGGCAAAATTTTATGAAATAGCCTCTATTTTATATTCTGCCACCCATCTGACTTTCTCCAGCATTAACTCAGCTCCACAGCTCAGCATTTCTAACACCCCAAACTGCTCCAAACAGAGTGAGGTAAGCACAAGAGAGGAGCAAAGGTAGCCTTAGATGTTGTTAGTGATGCTCAGGTGTGTGACAATGAGGCAGGTAGCACCCAAGAACAGGTGGTGTGAAACGTGCACTGTCTGAACAAGAGAACAGCCTCCACTGGCTTTTCAAGCAAGGCTCACAGCAAAACACCCTCCTCACTTCTGCCTGAAGTGTTAGATCATGTTTTGACATCCACTGCAAGTCCCAAGGTACCTTTTGGTTCACGTGGCCCATATAACGTGTCTGGGACCTGGACCAATTCAGTGATCCAGGAACCACAGATGCATGTTCCAAGCACTTCCTTTTGGATGTTAAAAACCGTTTCTTGCTCCCCACCCCCTTCACTCCCAGCATTTTCCCATCAGCATTGTGTGCTGGGCAATTCACAAAATAAACTAGAAGGTGTGAGTCATGCTTAGTTTACGGCATCTGCGGTTCTTGAATTCTAATCTGAATGACAGAAGGGAGAGGAAAGACTAAAGTAACATGAAAAAGCAGTATCATCAGCTAAAAATATTTTTTTAGGGCCTACAGAGCTGATAAATTAAGTGGTAAGCAGCAAATGCAGCCTTTTTCAAGCCAGCAGTCTCAGGAGGATACAGAGTTATGAAGATTCCTGCAGATTAGAAATCAAGTTGGGACCTCTTAGAGACTTTACTAGCATGCATTGGTCAGGCCATTCCAAGTCAGGTAAGTCTCCAAAATCCACAAATTATTTCCTTGAAACAAAGTCACCCTGACCAAGCAGCCACCCAGCCAGAGGTGAGGGGCCACCCTGGGGGAAGCTTCTAGATCAAACATGCCACTGGGAAAAAACATGTAAACAGAGCTCCAGCAAAGCTGCTCTGTGAGATACATGGCCAACCTTAGCAATTCTCATTTCTGCCGTGCCTTTCCCATTGCCCCAGGAGATACCTGAGCTCCTGCTAGCACACATGGGTGCTGACAGAGGCTGGCTAGGACATGTCTGTCTGCTGCAGTTACACAGATGACATTCCTAGGGCCTTGCTCACCAGGCCCCATCACGTCAAGGACATCCAAAAACTCATGCAATTGCAGGGAGAAGGTGGATCCCAGACAGAGGGCAGGTCTGGGCAGCCTGAGAAAAGGAACAATTTCTGCTGCTCAGTCACAGCACCAGAACATCATACATAGCTGGGAGCTATAAGCCAGCACAAGGAGACTGGGTGACTCCATGGGGAACCAAACTGAGAGGTCTCAGCCAAATTCCCAAAAGTGTAAGCATGCAAAATAATAATAATTACAAATAAGTAAACAAATCACCAAACCACTATGTGTCTTTTACTAGTAGTCTTGACCTGAAAGCTAAGAACAGCTGGGGATTTGGGAAGGAGGTTATCCTCACTGCTCTAAGACAAATACCTTGAGGTCAAGGCCATGAGGTTTTCGTGGTGCATGCACCATTCTCAAACATTAAGATCTCATCTGCCCAACAATGCTTCAAAAAAAAAGACTGTATGCATTTTGGAATCAAATCCTCAGGACTTGGTAAGTCAAAATGTGTTAATCTCAGCAAGTCATTACCTGCCAGGCTCAGAACACTCATCTCTAAAAATTTCTTGATTGCCCCGATGTCCATCTGCCTGTCCAGGACTGCCTACACCCAAAAGATCACCAGTGAGCTCAGTGGACCCACCAGTAACACCCAGGTGGACAGGTACAAAAACTTGGTAGATATACTTGTCAGGGGTGGCTTGGCTGGCTTGACACCACAGTCCAATAGTAGACTTCAGGCAGTCAAACAATTTACTCACAACATCTGAAATGTAATTGGGTCTGTGTATGGAAGAAGATCATCTCAATCATCAGTGAGAACAAAAGCTGCTTGTGCAGTTCATCCTCTCCAGCATTTGACACAGCTTCAGTTGACTCAGCTAACACCATATATTCAAAAGGTACAACCAACAATAAAAGCAGGGAGAAGTTTTCCTAGAAGTCAGTTTTAACCACTACCTCTGAACCATGGACCATAGCAAAACTAACAACACTTGCCTCCAACAGCTGTGCTTTTACCCTCACTTTGCCCAAAGGCAAACCACCACACACATAACTGGAGAGCAGGGCAGGAGCTGTCTTCACCAGGAGGGGTCAAAATCCCTGGCTCGTACAGGCCCCATGAGCACCACTGTAGCTGTAAGACATGTCTTCAACTGTGGCCTATGGATTGTATGATTCCCCTTTTCTGGGAGGTTTTTTTGTTTCTTCTGCAGACAGGATGTCATGGCAGTTTTACCATTAAGTCCAAGACTACTCATTTAAATTGGTGTTTGGGAGAGGGAAAAGAAAAACAGTCTCTTTCCAAGTGCAACTCAAAACAGCCACCCATCTGCTGAACAATGAAGTTTGCTTCTCAAGAGATTTGCACTGTATGTACACTCCCTTACCCCACACCCATCTCCAGTGGTGATCACTGCACTCTGTTGTTTTATCTGTTTAATTCAGCTTTTATTTCAGCATTTCAGTCAATTATACACTATACAAGACTTTCAGAAGGACACACTGAGTTTCCCAGATACGCAAAACTTCTGTTCTGTGATGAATGCATACTCAAACCCCTTGTTCAGTTCAGTAGCTTCTCTGCAGAGAGCTGGCAGGCCCACTTCGTGGTTCAGGGTGGCTTTCAGGAGCCATTGCACCCTGGATTGCAGATATTTCACCAGCATTTCTCAGCCCTCAGACTGTGGTGAATAACCTCACAAGGTAGCTCCAAAGAGGCAGGCAGGCAGCCAGAAGCAGAGATAATGCAAAGTGTCAGCTCTCCCAGGCTTCTCCTCCACCTTAATCCTGAAAGATAATGTAGCAAAATACAAGGGAGACAAGACGCAAAAATGGAGGTTTCAATGCCCCTCTGGTACAACTTCATGCCCTGACTCAGTTTGGTGACTGCTTACAAAAGGCTGACTGCTGGAAACCTCACACGCACACACAAGGTGCCAAGTGCCAAAAAAAGGTTCAAGTTCCTCTCTAAACCCCACAGTGTGGTTTTATACAACAGTGACCTGCAGCTGTATGGTGAAACAAGAATCTATAGAAAAAACAAGCAGAATAAAGACTCCCCAGAGATGCAACTTTCTCTTCAGCCCTTGGGTGACTAGAGCCAACCCTGAGACTGCTCCATGGCTTGTAGCTAAACCAAAGCTGCAGCTGAAAGGACACACCCCTGTATCAGAGCACATTCGAACCAGCCAGGCTTTATTCCTCCAGATCAGATACCAAGAGAAGCAAAGCTTGAGCAGGATGGGCCTCTGGGCAGTCTCCCAGCCTTGATGAAAACCCTGCCAGCTGCTGCATTAGAAGCTGAAGGTATCTGAACTAATCTTGCAATCAGCTGCAATTCTTGCACAGATTCCTATCAGCTTCCTTTTCCCTAGAAAGGTAGCTGCTAGGATACAAGGAAAGAGTTCTGCCTGCCACCCGTTCAGCTGCTGCCAGCATTGCAAAGCTGCTCTGCAAGAACAACCTTCCTCTACCTAACCAACCGAGGTTGTTAGGTTTGTTTCAAAACCCTTCTTCTTTGCTCCACCAGCTCCTCATGGGTACTCTCCCCTCTCCCCGCTTGCTTCCTGTGTTTAAGTTCTCCAGGTTTATTAGTCAGCTCTGGGGAACACAAAGTACCAAAGCTGGTCCCAGATCAGTCAAAACTCCACATCCATCTACAACTTACAAATCAGTAAAGTTGCAGCACTAATAATACATTTCCTTTCCTGTCACAACCTTGTGTTGGCACATTGCCATTGGTGCAACTATATATTTAAAACACTGGCATACGAGGGTAAGAATAAGTCCTTGGCATCTGAGGCCAGATGGACAGGGAGGCAGAGCTCCCTGCATCATCCTGAAGCAAATTGCTTTGTAGCATCTGAGCCCACAGTTCACATGCATTGCAAAGCATGAGGAAGAAGCAGGCTGGTAGCCTTTTCTCCTCTCTGAAAGCACAGAGTAAGGCCCAGGTCAGTAAAGGTGAAATTTTTGTTTTGGGAACTGTATCACCTTCAGGTGATATTGCATAGTCACAGCTTCTTAAAAAGATAAATAAAAAAAAGAACATTTAAATCAGGACCAAATAAGTTCAGATGTTACACAGCCAGAGCTGATGCTGTGGGCAATGCCAACCGCCTGGAATACCAGGTAACTGAGCACTGAGCTGGACACAAACCTGCATTTCCACCTCGTATGAGGGATGTGCAGAATCCAGGCAGGACTGTACAGCCCTAGCCAAGGACCCAGTCCTTCAGCACTGCAAATATGGTCAGGAGAGCCCAGCCTCTTCCCAACATCAACTTCCTTCGGGAACCTGGCGCCAACCGGATGGCCTGCAGAAGAGCACAGCCCTGAGAACTGCAGTGCCCTCTGCCTGTCACAAAAACAGTCTAAACCCTGGTGCCTTGGAAAATTCCCAGGCCTTCTCTGTGCTGTGTTCCACCACCTCACCCCAGCGCCCAGTAGCACTGCCAAAGGCTCCGGGAGATGCTGATGAATTCAGGACATAAATCCTTCCCATTCCACCAAACAGCACACCAATAATAAAATACCAGAACAGAGGGAGAGGTAATTTCTTTGCATCAAGATGCTACAAGTAATGCTTGCCATATCTAGAACAGACATATGATAAGCTCAAATGCTTTTGCAGTGCAAAGTCATTGTGCTGTGCAGAGGTGGAGAAGCTTTCCACCCACACCAGGGGAGGCTGCCCTGAACCAGACCAGCATTACCCTGACTCATGTGCCAGGTCAGTGGCAACAGACCCTCTGCAAGGAGTATTCCCAGCCAAAGCATGCTCCAGCTTCTTTCCTGTCTGGATGTAAAAAGCCAATGCTACAAATATAATGCAGAAACGAATTAAAGACCCTGCCTTCTCACTGCCAGAAAATAATCCTGTTTGTATCAACTTCCTTCCTCCCTTTTGCCCCATTACTTCTCAGGTCACTCCTGTCAGTGTCCATATGGTACGTCTGTGTCTTAAATGAGCAAATATTTGAAAACACTATGTCCTTTTCCCCTTTGTCATCGCTCACTGAACACCACATACTGAGCCCACATAACATTTCCTCTTAGAGCTGGCTCCTCTAGCTACCAAGTTCTGGTTCAGCAAAAGGGCTCAGGAAAGGATGAAAAAAGATGCACACAGCAACTCACTTTTACCACACAGGTTTTTGCACCTCCTTTGAAAAGAGAAGTGAAGAAAAGTGACTCACTTATAAACCCACTTTGACTTTCTGTTCTAAAGAGCACATACCACAGAGCAGAGCTACCAAGAGCACACAGACCAAACTACTACCAACCCAGGCCCGAGACAAAAAGATCTCACTGTTTTAATTTGGCTCACAGAGCATTGTGGCAGTGGCTTTGTGGGTTGGTGTGCAATTAACATCAGTTGAGTTTCTGGAGCCTGACACAAAATACTTAGGTAGGTGCAGATGGGCTGTGCAAGGCTCTGAGCAGGCTTTCATCTACATCTTTCTCCCCACGGAGAGTAACACTTCTGGGAAGCTTAATTCACAGGGTGCCTGGGGTTACAGGGTAAATGTTATGAGCACCCAGGCCTAACTGAGCCCCTTTGCTCAATGCAAGGTTCACAGCAGCCCTGTCTTGCACACCTTACACAGACAGCCTCATGCTGCACCCTCCTGCTCTCCTTCCTGCACTGCTAGAAGTCTCTTACAGCAGCCATACAGTGCCAAGGCCACACAACGCTCACTCAGCGAGCTGTTCGGTATCTTTTCAAGTACCGAGAAAGAAAACAGCAGGAAGGCTCCAATTTCTACTTCTTAAAAAGGAAATATAAATGAAGTGTCAAGGGACTTCCACAAAGTCCTGTACACGTTCCACGGAAAAGCCAGCACTGTAAGGTGAACAGAGAGCATCGGTGACACACGTCAGCCTCCAGGGAGACAGCAGCTTTCCCAGTGGGATTGTCCAGCAAATATGCCCTTTGCTCCCTGCAATGCAACCAACCAGCAGCAGAACAGCAACTGTCTCTATTAACTTCTTGGAGAACAACGTCAAGCTGAAGGTCAAGCCAGCAGCAAGTGCTATGCCAGAAAATGGACCTAAAGCTTCTCAAGTTTTAAGGCAGTTTCACAACAGACCAACATCCCTCCTCAGTCCCTCAGCTTTCAAACCAGTGCTACACAGCAACAGCAGTGAAGGAGCAGAAAGCCAGCAAGCTGGGAACACTCTGGGGACAAGGAAACAGGCAAGAAACTAGTCACTTTTTCCTATAAATCAGTACATTCACATGAACCGGATGACTTTGAGCAAGAAAAAGAAAGCTTATTCCAGCAAAACAGAAGTTCCACACAGCCCCAAGGCATATCCCATTGTTTTCCTTGTGCCAGAGAGAGCAGAACTGGCCTTTCCTGCTCCTTGCAGCAGCCATCTCCACCTCCTGCCTGGCACCCTCTGACGTTTTCCATGGCCACAGGAAATGAAAGATTAAACAGAGACCCGTGGTGACAGTAAACACACTGCTCAGCTGGGATCATTACTCAGAGATCAGCAATGGGTGATGGACAATGTCATGATGTCCTAGTAGTATCATAAATGGAAGAAATCCCGCCCCCCACCCCC
>VZRN01000640.1:277449-299504 GCA_013397935.1 Dasyornis broadbenti | reverse complement strand
TGATAGACTTCTGCAATGCCACGGACTGCAGCTAAATAGGACGACTTGGGAAAGCTAAAAAGTTTTTTTTTTTTATTATTTTATTTTTTCCTTCAGACCAGTGCACTGAAAAAAAACGAAAGAGGGCTAGAGGCAGCACGCGTGTTTTTGCATAAAATAACCCGTAGTGAGGATCCATTGAGGTGGGACAGTGCAAATAGCTTGAGTTGGCTTTGCATCCTAAAAATCCCCTGCCAGCTGAAAATTGGATGGAATAGCAGACCCATGTCACTCAGTTGTCTTCAGCAGATAAGGCCTAAAGGCGTCACGATTGCCTTGTTTCAAGTCTGTTATAAATTAAGCTGAACGTGAGCAGTGAGACGCATTTAAGCAAACATTTTGGGGTTTGGTTATTTCTCCCTTCTTTTGGATTTATCTTGTGGTACTGATCAAATCCCCACGTGTAGGAAGGGGAGGGAAAAAGAGCGCCTAAAATAATTGGTCAGGGCTTACCTACCTCACAAAGGGCAAAAAACAAGATTGGAAAAGGAGCTTTAACTACGTCATTCATGGCTGCTATTGTTTCAGAGAATAGTTTTATATAAAAATAAAGCCATATTCTCTACCTGTCAAGAGTAAGAGATACCAAGAACAAATATCAACTCCACAAATAACTACAATTTCTTTTTTTTTTGAAGTACCTTTATGTCATCCCAATGTGCCTGTCCATTTCTCTCAGCCACTCCAGTGCCATTGTGGTGACATGTGTAATCCAGAGGCCTGGAAAAGTGGAAATCTGAGTCTGTGTTGTTGCTCTTTGTGCCTTCTGCATAGCTTCCACTGGCTTGTCTGATTCCAGCTTGGTCCTACCTTCCTGCCAAACAGATTCCTGGAGTGTGAGAGCATTCCGGTCATGCTTTCACACCCAAACCTTTGGCCTCACCCCAGCCAATGGATATTATTTGAGTTAACTCAAATTATAATATAATTTAAAAAAAAAAAAAGGGATCTCACTCTGAATGGGAACATCCTCTGTGGCCTCTGCTGGGCTTGTAGAGCTCAATCACTGATCAGGTGGGAAGGCAAAGCTGAGGGATAGCAGGTCCATCCACAGCAAAACGCCAGCATTCACGTCATTGAAGATTGTGCCAGTCCATAGACCATGAGAGAATATGGCTTTCCATATGTATATAGTAAAATATATTACTATAGATTTTATATACTTCATAAGTATTTTATATTTCTCTCCCTTCTGGGAAGGGTTATGATTTGTAATGAATGCATATAATGAGCGTATTTATTTTTATACTTCTTGTCTAATGTGATCTCCTAAGTTATCGCTTTTTTAAAAGGACATATAACAAGGATAGAGTATTTATACAGTATAATATGTTACTAGAGGTAATAAATGAACCCTATAAATTTTGGAAATGGAGTGTCTTTATTTCACTGGACTAAAACCAGAAAGAGCTTGGAATCTACGGAAAATGTTAAGCAAAAGGCAAATAATTACCTGTGTTAGTGAAGAGGTCTGGACAACTCTCCCCCTTAATGTCAAAAACCACTTAAAGAGGTCATTTTGTATTTTATTACTTAACCACTAACTCATCTATTTTAGAAAATGGAGTGCAACTAAATCGGTGCCACTGGTTGAAATAACTGCTTGCAGAGGGAGCAGTGCTGTCAGTCGTGTTTAGAACCAACCAAATATGTGCAAAAGCAGCAGTTTTACCTGCTCTGCTTGACCTCACTGTGGTGGGAAAGGAGAAGTCAAAATCCAGAGCCCTTCACCAGCAGTCAGAGGTTTCCCTCACGGATTCCTGGACAGTTTCCCTCTCTCATTTTCTCCTGGTGCTGCTTTTCCAAGAAGCACAGTGTGACTGAGCTGTTGTAGTGCTGTTGGTAGCACGTTTTATGATGTTAAAATGGATACTAAGCATCAAAACCTGATTTTTGCTCCCTCATACCTGATCTCATCACCACTGCACTCAAGGGAAAATCTTCTGTTGGGCTCGGTAGGAATTTTGCCATGGAATTTGAGACATCAGCCATTTCTGGGTACTTTTGGCTTTGTGTCATGTAAGAATCTATTAAAACTTCCTTTGCCAATGTTTGGACTCTGTCTCTGCAGAAATAGTTCCCATTTTATTCCGTGGATAAAGTCCTGGCCCCTCTGAATCACAGAGAAGAATTCTCATCACGTCACACTTCATTGGGCATTGCTTCGACGTGCAGAAAGGCCAGGGAATATTTTATTCCTGACATTATTCAGGAGGCAGCCAATCCCTTTCTTTTTTTCTAAATAGCAAAGAGTATTTATAAATACAAGAAATAGCTATTTATTTGTATATATATATATGTACATATATATTTTATTCACCATCTAAGTTAGAAAATAACTGGGAGTTTGAAGAGGAGAGTAATGCTGGAGAGCTGTCAGGCTGATGAGATGTGAAATTGCGGTATTTGTGCTGGGTAAGCACTCTAAATGCTGTAACTATAAAAAGTGGAGTAGCTCTTTTCCTCTGGCGCTGTTAAAATAATAATGTGACTTACTGCTTGAAATTGTCCTAACAGTAAATGGGAAAAAGCCTCAAAACTCATTCAAATCAACACCTCCAAACACTGGAGATGTTTGAGCAACGCGACCTTTGCTTTTATCGTTTTCACATCACAAGTGGGTCAGCACGTGCAAGGTGATGTGATTTGTTGAATTCTGTCGGGATATTTTAGACAAAACATCTTAACCCACTATGTAAAGTAGGAAATGGAGAAGAAAATACTGCTAATAAAGAAACTCGGACATCTTTAGAAGAAAAAGCCAGGCTCCTCAGCAGGCAATCCCAGCGTTCTGGCTGGGCTGTGCTCATCAGCTCCCACAGCCCGGCGTTATCCCGGCTCATCCACCCGGGAAGGCGCAGCCCACTGCGCTGCCAGACCTGCCTGCCAAGCAGCCTTTGGAGCACAGCGCAGTCCTGTGGGATGTGGCCACGGCTGCCGAGCCCTCGAGGTGTAATTAGGTGAAGTTTTATCCCCGGCAAAGGTCACCCAAAGACGGCAAAAGGATCTCCTGGCAGGCAGATCGCTCGGACGCGTGCAGGCTGCAACAGGAGTGTACGAGAGCATTCAGCAATCGCCCTCACTTCGCGCAAATATTTGCGTTTTGCCCTGCTCTGCACGGGCAGAGCTCACTGTTACAACCTGAGGAGGCAGAAGGAGAGCAGCCCAGGAGATTGCACCCACTGGGTGTCCCTTCCTTCCCTGGTGATCTATCCCGTGCTTCCCCAGCTAAACAGCTCCAAACATTCACTCCTGCCCCATATTCCCCCTCAGGACACAAAACATGGACGGAAGGGAAGTCAAAACACAGTTATCCCAAAGTGGTGCTGTGAACGCGGTGCTTTAACAAATATTTGTGCTCCCGAGGCCTGGGGCAGGGGATGGGATGATTGTGGAGATGAAAGCAGCGCCATTCGGACTCACAGATGGGGTTGAGAGCCCACAACAGCGCAAGAGGGGCTTGTGCAAAGGAGGTTCAATGTTGGGCAATAGAAGAGCGGTGTCCCGCAGTCGCTCTGCCCGCACGCTGTGCCTGACGGCTTCACTGGGATGAACGCTCATCCTTGGCCCTTCTGCAGCCCAAGACCTTCAGCTGATGAGATCCCTGAGCCCCGGACAACATCTACATTTAAACATCCAGAATCTAAGCTGCTCAATCTGTCACCTTCAACATACTCTACTTTTGTGTCATAATGCTGCAAATCTGAGTTTCTCCCAGCTTATGGTTCTTCACGGATATTCCAGTTGGAAATTAGTATTTTCTCCAATATCAGTTGCACTCAGTGATAGGACATTTTCCTACAAACACACAAAAAGGAGCTGCATGTTTCAAGAGGGAAGTCATATGGTAGAGATTATGATCAGGCAAGCTGAAAGCAGTGGCCATTTTAATTGTGCACCAATGTATTTTTTCAGTATAACCAAGACAATACGCCTGTCTCCTCTCAAACAATTTAAATGTCTGCTGCCACTTTGTGTGATTTTTTCATGGACAAAGCTGGAGATGGAATTAGGGGTAAGGAAACAACTGAAATTCAAATATTTTGATTAAAAATTTCTCTGTCAAGCAGCAATAGTTGTCAGAGAATCTTTTCTAGTTTGTTTTCCTAATTTAATTCCTACACCCATCCTGGTTCAGGACAGCCTTGGCTAAACCAGAGTCCAAAGGAAAGTTTGCCTTCTTGTGTTCAATCTGAGTCCTAATTACAAATTCAATTAACTCCAGAGATCAAGGTTTTGGTGAGAAATTTTTCACAGAGATAAAACTGTGTGAGGAAAAGTGAAGAGAGAGGAAGAGGGAGAAAGGGGAAGAGGGAGAGAAGAGGGCTTTTGTGGAATTGTTAATTGTGGAAACTTTTGAAACAGATGTTGGAGATTAGATTTCACAACCAGACCTGGGCAGATTTAGAAGTGAATTAAATGCAGAGTAAAGTCCATCTCCTTTTTCTCTCCCAGTGAACCAGTACTGACATCTGGGGATATGCTAAAATAATGAACACTGGTGTTTTCCAGCTCTCATTATCCTCCTGCTGGAACAAATGCAAAGCACAACATGGAAGCATAGAGGGATTTAGCTGCCTTTGATGAATAGGAAAAAAAAAATTAAAAAAAATCCCTCTGCACATGTTTCCTCTTAATTCTTTTAATTTATCATTTTATTTATTTGCACTTTTAAAGGCATAATAGCTGATGTCAGAAAGGAGAGCCTCCAGAGCAACATCTGAATTCAGCTCCAGCTGGAGCAGATTCAAGGGGGGCACTAAGAGCTGCCTGGCAGACAAGAGGGGCAGAGGCATTAAAGAATATAAAAGTCAAAATCCTGCATAAAATAATTTTGAATCTGATTTAAGCCAGCAAAAGCCAGGCAACTCAGAGCTCACGCTGCCATTTGCATAGGGACAGAAATTTGTATGAGGCTGTTTCCAAAGCTCAGGCTGGAGTGAGGGATATTACCCACATGAGGTCACCGGCTTTAGGGAGGCTAAACCCTTTACTCACAACCTTAGTCCAGGGTTTAAACCAGATTCCTGCTGCTCTGACACGAAAAATCAGTAGGTTGATATCACTGAAGTCTGTGCCACAGATGTTCTCTTGCATGACTGCGAGGAATGAATGAGAGGGGGCTGTAGCACAGGAGGAGGAGACAGGGGCTGACTCCATCCTGCTGGAGCCACCCCCGGCGCTGGGAGGACAGGACGAGGGTTGGCAGATGGGCTCTCCTGCTGGGAGATGGGTTCTGGAGGGGCTCTGGATGAAAGTTCATGGGTGACACGGACAGAATGCTTGACAGGTGTGTAACAGGCTCTGGGCTGCTCGGGGCAGTTTGGCAATTTCACTTTCAAGTAGTGAGGGGGACGTGTGGAGACGGGAAGGTGGAGATAGAGATATTGGCAACGTCAGGTGGTTTAAAGCAAACTGGTGGCATCACTTTGGGGCTTGGCAAAGCAGCCTCTGCAGCCAGGTTCCCCTTCCCAGCTCCAGGAATCTCCCTGGGGATGCAGGGCTGTGCCTGAGCCGCAGAACAGTCAAAACCCACTCCAGCACAGGGCCTGCAGTGAACCTGCTCTGAGCCCAAAGCTACTGCAGGAATTGTGTGTTTGGCATCACTTCATTATTTGTTCAAAAAATGAAGCCAAGATTTGCATACTCCATTCCCTTGAGATCCTAGGAAAGAGCTTCCCACTGGAAATGGTTGTTCTGATGAGTGTGGAGTGACAAAGTTGCTTCTGTGGATGACTGGGGCGTAATGTCCAAGAACAGGGAGCAGCTCCCAGTCGTTCAGCTCAAACAGCTTTGTAAAGGACCTTATTAAATCAGGAGGGGATAAAATTTAGTTTAGACTTAGCAGAGACTTGCCTTAGTGTTCTGACCTGGAGAGGAATACTGTCAGAGAAGAAAATAGAGCTTCATAAAGTAACCATACTCATTGTGCAGGTATTTTCAGCCGTCTGTTCCGAGGGAGAATCACTTTTCTTTTTAATGTCAGTGACAATGGAGGCTCCTTTGGCAGGAGCCAGCTGAAGAGTGAGGTTTGTGTGACCTGGTTTGTGTAACCCAGGCAGTCCCAGCTCTGCTCCCCTGAAGCCCTGGCCTGTTGTGGGGCTGTGCGGTGGAAAACAAAGAGATGGTGGATCTTTTTTTCAGCGCCAGGAAAAACGGATCCCACAATTCACATTCAATTTCAGCTGAATGCCAGGAAAGTGCTTCAAAGGATGGAAATAATTTGTTACTCAAGACCTGAACTACTAAAAGATAAGTGTTTGGCACGTATGTTTTTGGGATTATAGAGGACAATTTGTACGTCTTGGGCATGCTGCTGAACTGCTTTTTGGCACAATTCACACGACCGTGGATTTTGCCCGAGTATCCTGAACGTCCAGTGGCCTAAATCCCCTTCATGTTTTCCTTCAGTGGAGCCTGATGTGTGTTGTAGCCAGTTCTCTTCTCGTCTCACCAGTGAGAGCTTGTTTGCTTTTGCTGGGGGCTGTTTGACAGACTCACACAAGACCTGCCCGACTCAGGCTCGCTCTTAAAAGCATTGCTGGCATGCTCATGTCACTGGAGAACGTGGGGAAGAAAAGCACAGCCCGATTTGTTATAGCTGTAAAGGCAAAAAATCCCAACGAAGACGCATTTAGACCAGCCCAAGTCCTTTATTCTGTTCTGAGAGCTGATCCAAGCTGTACCTACAAGGCAGTTTAGTTTGCTGAACTGAATTAGATTTGCATTTTCACATGGACAGAAATAGTTTCACTGGTTGAAGCTGGCAAATGCACTTGCGTACAGAAAAGAATTAAATGGGTCTTCTCTTTCTTGTGTGCTTCTAGAAATCAGAAATCCTCTTGGGAAGGAAAAGGAGATCCTGCTTTTTCCCCTCATGTCAAACTGCAAAGTGATGGGGCAGCAAAACACCTTCTCTAACATATCCTCTACCTTTAAATATTTGGGCTGTCAGAAGCCCAGGGGAAATGTCAAAACATTTCAGGAACTGAGCAGAATATGAGGTTTGCTGATGCCTCCGCCAAAACCATCCTAATGGACATAAATTCTCACAAATTCTCACAGGAGAGTCAAAATGTCACCTCGCTTGCCACTGGAGCTGGCTGCAGATCATAAAACCCACCCCACAAGCTCCTCAGCAGGGTCTGGGATGGAAAAGCTGAGAAAGCCTAAGAAGAAAAAGCACAGTTAGCAGCACATTAAAATCTGAGAATGGCAGCATTGTTTGGGGAAACAATAAATGCTGGGTTTAAACAATTTAATGTCAACCAAATGTGAAGGCTGTGTCATGCAGGAGCAACAATTACAGCAGTGTTGTTTAAGCTTAAATTTAACATCAAGCAGCAACTACAGGCGAGCTTTGTTCCCTAGCAATGAGATGTCTGCACATCACAGATGCACGACTTCTTCAGAAAACTGCCAGATTACGGGATTACTCCAAGGAAAATTTCGCAATGGCCTTTGATTCCTTCCTGATGAAGTGATTTTCCACAACACTTCGCTCACTGGCAGATGAGGGAGAGACTGGGGAGTGAAATGCGTTTGGTAGTATTACAGAATAACCATAAATGCAATCATCAGTGCCTTGATTGAGGAATCCAGCCCCGTGGATGCGCTGATAACAGCAGAGCTCCCTGAGGTCAATGAGATTCACTGTATAAGTGGAATAAAACCAGCCCATTCCCCTTTGCAAAGTCACAGCACGCAGGTCTCAGCCCAGAAATGTCGAAGTCACAGTTTTGACTGGAAGCACCTGTCGAGCAGAGTTTGAAATATTCCACATTTCCCAGTCTGTCCCAGCTGTGTGGAGAGCAAGGATGGCCCAGCAGCAGGGGAAATGCGGAGGTGGGGGGAATGTAGAGCAAGCAACAAAAAGCAGCGGGAAAAAAAAAAAATGGAGAGCAAGGAGGACCCAGCAACAAAAAGCAGAGGGGAAAAAAAAAGATGGAGAGCAAGGATGACCCAGCAGCAGGGGAAAAGCAGGGGGAAAACTGAGAGCATCCCAGGCCAGGAGGTTGCTGTATCTTCCCTGCCCAGTCCCTGCTGATGAATTTAACGGGAGCCAGGTGTGAGATGCCTTGGCAGGAAAGCCCGGCTGGCTCGCCCCTGGATTGGGTGCAGCTGGTTGGATTTGGAGTGGTGGTTCTCTCCCTCTCGCTGTCCGGTGCTTTGTGCTACAGCCGCGATAATGGAGCTCGTTCCAGGCTGTAAGTGATGGGGGTTAAGGTGTTTTGTGATGCACTCTGTAATTACTAAATTTCCTGCCTTTTGGGTGTTTACCTTTACGGCCTTTGTTCTTTCATGTGCGTGCTAAGAGGTGAAGGGATGCTGTTGAGTTTGAGAGGTAGAGTATCATTTGAAGTGGTTTTATCAGAAACGACTGTTTCTGAGAGCAGGAAGCTTTCCTGTTTGCTTTGAAATGTAAATATTGTGCAATGTTGCAAGCAGGAGGCATTCCTAAAAGCTGTTAGCAGGTGCTAAAAGAAACAATGAGCATTGTCACGGCTGGTTAAGATAATTTATCCCTTATGAGTTACATTAATATATAATTAACCTCAGTAGCAGCACAAATAAGGAAGCATTTTATTTTTATTGTGGTTTTTAGTTTAAAATTGGTGAAGATTTTTGGGTTTTTTTTAAATTTGTTTAGGGCTGAGCAGGCCTTTCAGATGTGATGGGTTCTGCACTAACAAAGTGTCCTTTTGTTATTGAAGCAGAAGAGCAGAGCATTACAGTCTGCCTTGTACAATAAGCAGCTCTGGTATCTGAGCCATATGATCTTTTCTCTCTCTTCCATTCTCTTTCTGCTTGCAGTCTTTTTATCTTTTTTTTTCCCCTCCCATCCATGAAATTTGCACTTTTCTTGGGCAAAGACAGCTAAATAAAAAGGGGAGAGAGAGAAAGTTAATTTATAGGGCGAGATAATTGGACAACTGTTTTGAAGCAAAAATTCAAACTCCCTTGGTGAGATTAAGGATGAGTTACATTCTAAAACCACTGAGATGCTGTTGTCCCTGCAGAAGAAGAATTAAGCTTTCATATTTTAATTTGCATCTTGATATGACTTCTTGTCACAGACTGGTTGAGGCTGGAGGGGAAGCAGGGATTGTTTTGTGCTTCCCTGCTGCAGTGTCCGTGTGGAGCAGCATCCAAACCTGCAGAGATCCAGGCACTGGGAGAGAGGAAGAGCTAAAACAAGCCTCCTTCAGCTGCTGCTGGGTGGAGGGCAAGGCCAGCACTGCATTTCAGGAAGGAAGGAAAGATGCACAGGAGGTTTTGAATTATTCCCTTCCTAAACTGCGCCTCCCAGTATCCTCAGGGGAGAAAGACGGGCATGTTGGAAGGAGATGGAGGTGCAGAAATTCAGACCTTCGAGACATCTGCTTCCCCTCCCTCATGCCTCCTCTTCCTGGGGTCACACTGCTCAGGCTGCGTGGGACAAGGTGAGACAGGCCCAGTTCAGCCGTGCAAACCCCTGCTCACAAAGCGCCAAAACTCCCTCTCCCCACGCCACTGGACTCCATTCCCTCACCCTGATGGCATTAAAGGTGTGGCCTCAGATGCAAGGGAGAGAGAAGTGACTTTGTAGAAAGTCTGAGAGCAGAATTACGGAATAATGGTCCCCCTTCCCTATTTCTAATCCATTCAAAGGCTGGCAAAACGGATCCTTTTGGAAATGACTCAGAATATGGCTAACACTGAAGGAATAACCTTTCTTTTTGGCTGTATGACCGAGGTGCAGCGTCTGGGCTGATTTGCATAGGCACATTATTTCTTATAAGTGGGGCTGGCAGTGCTGCCAAGATTTACAGTTGGCCAACAATTCCTCTTGTAAAATCCTGCTCCTGCTGGGGTAAATTGTTTTTCAGAGCTCTGAAATTTCTTCTGTCGGGCCTCTGTCTTAGTCAGTGAATACTTGCAGTTTCATTTTACAGTTAGTGGTGTGGTTTCTGAACATTTCTGGAAAAAAAAAAAAAAGAAAAAGAAAAGAAGTCATCTATTCTCAAGATAATTGTCATGATGTCCCAGAAAAAGGATGGAGCTGGTGGAACTGGGGGAGGAGACTGAGATTTCTGTAACTCATCCAGGGAGCTCTATTTTTTCTGACTCAAACCAAAGCCTGGAGGCTTTGAAAAGTTCTACAGTTTAAAAAAAAATCTCTAGAATTCAGGAAAATCAGTATAAAAACATCAGTTTCTCAAACCTATCTGCAAGGATTAGTTTTAAAACCTGGGCTCTGAAAGTGCCCAGGTTTAGGATGGCTCAGTTACAGTCCCAGAAATGAAATGTTCTGCTTAAACTCATGTCAATTCCTCCCCGCCTGCTCCAGAAAAACTTCTTTTCTACTATTTTTTTTCTTCTAATTGTAAATGCTGGGAGGATGATTTTGAACTGTTTTCTATCCATCAGTTCAGTAAATCAGTAAGTTTGGTTATATTTATCCCAGTTGCAAGGCTGTAGAAGAGAAACTTCCTTGCTCTTTGAGGTTTAACAGGACACAGGTGGCTTCAGAGTGAAGGACAGCAGTAAGAATACGGAAACTGGCCTAATGGAGAGGATTTGCCTCATCCCACAGTTTACCATGGATACTGTGGTCCTCCTAGTCCCAGAAAAATCTCATGATTTATGTGTCAGGTATTTTTTTCCATGCAAAACAAGTGCAGGGGTACTTCCGCTAACAAAGGGCACAGATGTGAGAGGAGAAAGCCAATTGTTTTGGGAAAGGAACTTAGATTTATCTGATAGTAGTTTTGTTGGGGTTTTTTAACAAGGAAAGCAAGAAGACCACCATTTTAGGAGGGTTTTTGGGGAAGAAAAATGCTTGTGTTGAAGGGACTGCAGAGATGGGGCTTGGACTGTCAGAAACCACAGTGTTTGCCCCAGGTCCCTCCAGCTGCTCACCTTGGACGGTACCACGGACCTTCCCATTCCTCCCGGAATCCTGGTGAGAAATGGGTGCAAAGCAGTGTCCTCTAAAGGAGAATAATGCCAGAAGACAGGCCTCGGGCGCAGGTCAGCTTTCATTCGGCTGTTGTCACCCATTGTTCCAGGGAACAGGAGCTGCTGTATCACACAGAGGCCTGCCCTGCTCTGAGCGCGGCCTGGCTGCGGAGCTCACGCCGATAAAGAGCCGCTTTAGCGCTTTCCAAGATGTGCTTTTACTGCACATCTGGGGGCAGGGCTGCTTCCCGAGCCGGCCACGTGCCTGCTAAAGAAAGCCCGGAGGAAATGGGTGCAGCGGGCCTTTGTCGCAGGGGTGAAGGCTCAGCAGCGACCTCCGCTCCCCTGCCCCTGCAGCTCACGGGCCTGGACGCGCCATGGAGTCGGCAGTGCCAGGCCTTTGCTCGGCTCCGCAAGAGCCTTGGCCGCTCAGGTTGTTCTTTGAAAGGATTAGCGCTCACAGCTTGGCAAAGGAGTGCTGGGTGACCGGAGCCCTGCTTTTCCTCCGCCTGCAGAGAGCAGAGAGTAATTTAAAAAAAAAAAACAAAAAAAGCAAAAAACTACAGTGGCAGAATGAGGATATCAGATGAGGTCTCTACTTTTGTGCTAGAGAAAGGGCCCAAGCCTGCACNATTTAAAAAAAAAAAAAAAAAAAGTTACAGTGCGGAAGCTAAACTGTAAAATTATAGACCGGTAGGATTTTTGAATAAATTTATTCATCCTCATACAGCAATCAGTGATCAGCTGCGAGGCAAGTACTAACTATGCTCCAAAGACAGATTGCAGTGATGGATGATCCAATCAATCAGACTCTTTTAAACCCTTTTGCACTCCTGGGGAAGCACCTGGCTGCTTTCCCCACGTGTCCTGGGACAAACCTGTCAGGGGGGCTGCAAGCAGAGCAGTCACATTTCAGTGGGATTTTGCAGGGCGCAGCGCTCGATGATGCAGAACGTGCTCAGGCACATCCAGTGCAGCAGGGAGGACAGGAAGGATCCCAAAGCAGGAAAAAGAAGCATTTGTGGCAACTCAGACCTCTGAGTCTTTAAGTGCTGTGGCACCCGTTTACATTTAGACACGAGTAAAAACATTGAAGACGAGTGCACAATAGCTGAAGCTAAGCCTTTGTATAAATTTTGAGATGATTGGGTGTGTGTCTCTGTGGGGTTACTCATGAAGTTGGAAGGGGTAAGAGAGGAATTCTGTTTCATTCAGTTTGTAGGATGTAATTTGAATTTAATAGTCTTCAATGAAAGGAGGTGGGAAATTGAGGAAGGGAGTGTCGTTTGAACAAATCAGAGATTTGTTTTGCCTCTTCCTGTGCAAGTTTCCCTTGATGCTTGATGTTAGCAAATCGTTTCTCCTGCTGAGAAGTGAGAAGAAACAGAAAATTTTAAAGAGGTTGTTTAGGGAAGGTAACTATTGAAAACCCTAGTACAAAAGCTTGCTGAGAAACCTGATTTTAAACGTCTCTCAGGTCTTAAAAGAAAAGGAAGATCCTGTTTTATACATGAGCCTAAATCCATTCCAAAGAGAGTTAGGTGTGCACTTATCATTAATCATTGCAATTAAACCAGTAGGAACTGTTTGCTTTTGTATAACTGGTGATAAATTTTACCTAAATATGTAAAAAGTGATCCTGTTCTAGGCAAAAAAAAAAAAAATTCTAACTTGAGCAACTGCAATACAGAAATCGAAGTTCTCGTGTCCTTCTCAGCCTGTCCTTGTTTTTGTGGGTATTAGTCAGACCTTTAACAATGATGGTTTTCGTCAAAGATAAGCTCTCAAGCAAACAGGAAGAGGGTGTAGTAAAACGTGAACATAAACCATATACTGGAACTGCTGGAATCGAAAGATTTTTATCAGCCTTTTCTTTTTTATTGCATTTGCGATATATCCATCTATTGTTTCTTCTTTCGTTGCTGTCCCCTGGCACCAGTAAATCATATATAACACAGGGTGTCTTCTTGTCCAGACTGAAAATCGTTATGCAGAAATTCTTTAATTTGCATGATAAATTTAGGAATTCCTTTATGAATTAGCACAGTTTGTGGCAGATGCAGTTAACTTGAAAGGGATGGCCTCAGGAAAACAAATATCACGAGGAAAATCCAGTTTTTCCACACATTTATCCGGCCAAATAGCAATGACATTTTTCCTCTGTGTGTTTCATGTAAGTTCTTACAGTTAAAAAAAAAAAAAAAAAACCAAACCCTCTGCAGTTACCATGTGTGATCTGAAAGCAAATCAACTGATTTAAAAAAGCAAATTCAGAAAAACCTGGCTGCTCTGCAGAAACATTCACTGAGCCCCTCAGTGAAGCAGCTTTTAACTGTGGCTTTCCTGTACAAAATATGGATACTGTAGAGAAGACCCAATCCCCCCCAGAGGTTAGAAATAATTTGGCCCCCCAAAGAAATTGCTTGGGTAATAGAGACATTCAGCACTTTGCCATCTCTTAATTTGCCTCTGATTTTGGCTCACCCTCTTTCTCTCTGAACAAAACTATGCAGTCTCCTGGAAGCTTTTTAATTTAGATTCAAGGCAGGCTCTCTCGCAGTCTCTTGCTCTGAAGACAAAGCACTAATGGCAGTACTTTTTTTGCCTGCCTTGTTTGTTCAGATTGATAATTTTTTCCAGGATTTGCTCTGTAGCGTGTTCAGGGTGGTAGTTCCACGGAATTGTATAAATAGAGCCCTGCTCCTTCAGCTGTGCATTGCAACTGCAAACAACCTGCTGTGAGCAGCCCTGGAACTTGGTTACGTCAGATTCATCTAAAAAATCACATTAAAAATAGTCCCAAAAATGTTTGCCTGCCTTAGGTGGCTGAAAGGTCACCGTTCTACGCTTGCCCTTTTTACCTCAGTGGGAGTCTTGTGCTCCCAGCAGTGTCTGGAGCGATCCACCTGGGTTCTGTTGTGCTGAGGATTATTTTGCTCCCAAGGATGTGGGGGATTTGCAGAGCCACACCAGGGTAAGTCCTGAGGTCAGACCTCGCTTTACCCTTCATTTTCCAGCAGCTGCTTCCTTGTTTTCTTGAGGTTGCTGCTGCCCCTTTAAAAACAAGCATCCCAGGAATTTTCTTTTGAAACAGGCTTCCCCTCTCCAAATCCAATTATACTCTTTCAGCTGGGTCATTTTCAGCCCCTGCCACATTTTTGGTTCTTTGGGATTTTTACTGAATTTATTAAAAACCACGACCCTGCCATGGGGGAAAGCAAGGGGAGTTTTCCCCCTGCTGGCTCCCAGCTCTGCTCCAGAGACCCTCCTGGCTCCGATGTTTGTTTTTTTTTTTTTCCTTTGGAAACCATGGGCAGGACAGACAGGGACTGCGGGGCTCATCCCATGCAGGATGGAGCTCGGGCCACCCAGGGATGGGCGGCGGGGGAACTCTAACAGGAAAAAGGAAAAGGATTCAGGATGTGGAAGTGGGAAACCAAACGTTATCGTTCATGTCGGCTGAGATAACGGGGTACATTTCAGTTTAGCCATGACAAGAAAAATTCAGCATGCCAGATGGCCTTGAAACACTGACTGTAAAATGACACACCCGCCTGACTGTCATTAGATTTTCACAATAAATAATTTTAGTTTAGAAGGAATAAATATAGAACACTTTATTAACAAAAAAATAAATAAAAAAAATCTCTGAAGCAATTCCGTACAATTTCCCCCTCAAGTGTCAATTAGCATTTGTGTTGTAACCGTGTATAAAGACCCTCTTGTTATGGGCAGTGAATGGGGCAAATAATGGACCACAATGCCTTCTTCAGAAAACTGGACATCTGCTCTTAGGAGAAAACATTAGGAAATTTTTGAATACAATAGAATTAAACGTTTTTCCTAGCTTCAAAATAAAGTACAATAGTCCAGTGTAATTGCTATTTTTGCTATCTGCAGAAGGTTTAAATGGGGATTATTTAACTCAGATTATTTTGATTTCAATTAAACCCTCAAATTCGTCTTTCAAACGCTCCTTGGTCCTTCCTACTTCGGTGCTCTGGGTGTGAAGCCTCTGCCTCGCTCCCTGTGACCTCGCAGCTCCACAGGGTGACCACGGGCTGGGATAGTGCAGGATCCTCCTGGGAAGCCTGGAGGCAGCAGGCAGCTCCTGCAGGAGGACGTGTCACTTGGGAGGATGCCACTTCTCTGCTCAGGTGTCTTTCTGTTGGAGCGCTCAGCAAGCCCTCGTTGTGTAACATTTTGCAGCGCAGCACGGCTTTGCAGTCGGCGCTGCGCTGCCCAGCGGAAACAATGGAACAAATCAAGTGGAGAGGCTCTCAGGACCGAAAAATGCGTTAATTTCTGTTGTGAAATCCCATATAAATTTCCCCAACCACACACAGCGAGGGAGGGCAAAGACCTTTGCTTCTGACAGCTATCACTGTTGCTTACTTTCAGCACAGCGTTTTATCTCTGTAGCCGGAAAGAGGCTCAAAGTTCATACGGTGCCTGAATCTGGGTCAGGAAATATTTCTGCTCGTTGCGAGCTGATTTCCCCATCTGATGTGTGCTGGAGGTGTTGAGAACAAGACCTCACTGCTGTGTCATTGCTCTCCCTTCTGAAAAGGAGCTGCTTGGAGTCCAAGAAGGAAATTCTGGGGTAAAACTCGCCCCTCTGTTGACTGATACCACCGTGTGCTCCTGTTGTAGCCTAAGGGTTTAACGTGAAGGAGAACGTGCATCGCAAACTCAGGAATACTAATTCTTAGACAGATTTGAGCTGACCCGCTAGAGATCCTGAAAACTGTAGTGTTAAATAGGCCCAGCTGGGGATTGGGACGGTGGGAAGGGCTCAGCTGCAGCTCCTGTGTGACTCAGAAACACCTGCTAGGTGATAAGCCCTGTCCTGAGGGGGTCTGGTACTGTCCTTGCCAAGCAAGAGGCTCCCTGTTTCACCCTCTGAGCTGTGGGGGATAGCCCTGGCACTTTCTCCTGCTATTTTCCCAGGGAAAACCACGAGGTGAGTTTGCATCTGTGTTCCTGAGCATTTCATCCCTTCTAGACCTCATCAGTGCTGGGGGTGGGATGGGCTTGGATGAGGAAGAGTTAGCAGCTCGAGGGTTCATTTTGTACAGCTTTTATCTCCTGGAGTTAAAAATGCACCAGAAATCAAGATTTACAGTGCTGTTGTTGAGATTGTTTCCCTTTTTTATAAATTGCAAACAGTAAATCACACTCATTTAATATATTATATCGTATCATCTAAACATCTATTTTGCTTATGCTATTTCTTGCTTCACCTTGGCTCTCTGCTGATTCCAATCATATGAAAACGCTCCAACTCATGGCTTGAAAATGGACACTTTTCAAAAATAAATCTCTATTTGATTCTACAAGATTCTACAAGAAACGCTGCTGCATGCGGGTGTTTTGTTGCACAAATATTAGAACATCGTGTTGAAACGTATTTTGAACCTAAGGGAGTTAAGAGTTGAAGTGGAAAAAAGCCTATTTTTTATTATTATTTTTAAATCCAAATTATATTTTTAAAAGCTGTGGCATGGAAATGCAATGAGTTTGGGTGTTTAACCCCTTTTTTTCCCCCTACCCCCTGAGTCTTGGATATGGTCACACAAAATCTGAGCTTGACTCTTTCACTAGAGAGGTTTAAATATCACACAGTTTAACAGCGCAAGCAGCAAAACTGTACCTCAGGACAGTCCAAAGACAGTCAGGGTGCTGTCTGTGGAAAAATCAGCTGTCTCAAAAGTGAGGAGGACATTTGAGCCCAAACCTCACAGCTGCCCTGCTTTAGCTCATGGAGTGATGCCTGCTGGTTTGTGAATGGAACGAGAACTGTTTGCATGTGTCTGTGTCAGGGCTTTTGTTTATGACTTTGGTCACTGTTTCCATTTCAGAAGAAATAAGATAAATCCTTTTGACATTCTAGCTTTTTCTCTTCTTGGCTCTAACTCATGGTGAGTACTTCAGATTTGGCAAAGGGTTTTGTCTGCCCTCAAACTGCATTTCTCAACGTTTGCTGGTAAAATTTGCCAACTGTAGTCTGGACTGCAAAGGTTTTTACGCATTTCAAGCCTGAAGAAAAGCCCATGTGGGCTTTTTCCCAGCTGTATTATTCTAGTAAAAGATACTCTCTTTCTTAATAAGCCTTTCCTATCATTATTCATCAATATGGTTCTCTAGCTACATATAAGTAATATCATACATTACTTGATTTCCATTTATTATTCTTTACAGCTATCTACCTGCATCTGTAACAATGTGTATTATTTTGGATATGAGTATCAAGACACAAAACAGGACATTGAGACAGCACTGAATGTGTTGTGGGGTTTTCTTCAAGGGAAGATACAGAAGACAAGTGTTGGAGCAGATACTCTGGGTTCTTAATTTTTTTTATCTATAGATATTGATATATCAAAGAAAACCAAAGTCAACCCTGTTCTCTTTTTGAGGGAGAAAGGTGGGGAAAGGACAAGCGAGCTATTAATGCGTAACACCTGACTGAGCAGCACTGGGGTGTGCAGTTAAGAGTAACAGAGCTGCTGGGAGAGGTTTGCAAGTTCAGAAAGGATCCTCTGCTGCAGCCAAGCCAGGGGTTTGTCACAATAATCACTACCAGTGATGGACATGCTTTCTCTGAAGCTATTTTTAGCAAAACAATCTGAATACAGGATATTTGGTAAGCATCAGCATCCGGTGTTTATCAAAAATGAAAGCTCCTGCATGATTTGTAAAGCTATAAATAAAACCAGAGGTTCCTCTGCATTGAAATTGGAATTGTTTGCTTGTGCAGCCATTCAGAGCTGAACAGCCCCAGCTCCCTATGCCTTTCCTGGGCAGGGAGATGCTCCAGTCCCTTCAGCATCTCTGCATCCCTCTGCTGGACCTGCTCCAGGAGCTCTGTGTCCTGACGAGCCCAGGACTGGACACAGTAAAATAAGATATAATAAACAAGCACAGAAATACAGCACTAACACGCACAGAAAACATATTTAAACTAAGCTTGAGTTTAATAATCCGACAGTTTCTTGACCAGTGACGAGAGCACGTGTACAGCGTCACCGCCGGAAAAAGTTCAGGGTCACGGCATTGGGCGTCCCCGGCCACCGCACGGTTCTTTCCCACCGCCAATGGCTCATTAAATGTTAATTAAATGCTAATGAGTTCAGGTGTGCTGATGCGCAGGGTGTGGCGCGCAGCCGCTGTGTTAATTAAGCGTTAATTAGTTAATGAGTTCAGGTGTGCTGATGCGGAGAGTGCGGGTGCGGCGCGCGGCCGCTAGGGGGCAGCCCGCGGCCGCCGCTGTCCCTCAGGGCGCCGGGCCCAGCACGGGCCCTCAGTTCTGCTTTAATTCCTCCAGAAAGAGGCAATAACGAGCCAAAAGTCGGCTCCCTTCGGAAACTTGGGCAGAAAAGGGTGTTGAGGGTTGTTTTGTTTTGTTTTTTTAGCTCAGCTGATGTAAAAATAGTGATTAATTGATGTTATTAATGCAGTCCTAGTGTACATTTAGATTTGGCTATTGACTGTGTTAAATGTCAGCACTCTGTTGATCGTCTGGGCATATGGAGCTATTTGTTACATCTATTTCCTTAAAAATGTGTGTTTCTTAGTAGTCACGCTGTACATAATTTTTTTCCTCCTGTCTCTGGTTCTAGTATATCTATATGTATACTTATACACCGAGCAAATAGAGGGGGTTTATTATTATTATTTCTTTGCTTGAAATTCTCCACAAATTTTGAGGTTTAGGTACACAGGGATGCATGATAACAAAATTATAATTTGGTATTTAGTAGCAGAATAACTGGTTCCTGCCTTTTGTTCAGTCAGTTTGCGATTTTGTTTTTCGTTTGTTGTTGTTTTTTTTTCTTTTTTTTAAAGGCACTGAAATGACCTTTATGCAGGGGGCAACTCACCCTGGTGCCATGAAAGCAAACAAGAAAACAAATAAAAGCTACATAAGTCATGTTGGCTGTGCTGTTAGTGTTCTCTGACTTAAAAACTTTGCTAGAAGGAGAACAATACTACCTGTAAAAAAAATAGTAAAAACGTTATTTCAGCAGGAGCTATGATCTGATTTTTCAAGGCCTGTGATTTTTTTACTTCGGCTTTTTTATTCCGCTTTTTAAACTACTAATAATTTTTTTTTGCTTGCTATTATCTTTAAGGCAGACAAATGCGAAACTTCCTGATATTCATAGCAATATAAGATATTTGCACGTCTTTGATCGTATGCTTTGTTTAAGCTATCTAAGACTCAGCTCCTAAATTAAAAAACTCATCACCTGCTGGTTTGTAGAGAGCTGATGCGTTAAATGAATCACCTGCTGAAACCACCTATGATCCTCATCGCCTCTAGCTGAATCCTGGATAAAATGTGTACTCCAAACACCTGGCGTGGGTTTCAGTTGCTTAAATACCCAACCCTCAGGGTATTTCAGCTTTCGGCCCTTTGGAAGGGCAGTTTGGGGCTGGCAGCTCACGTAGGACTGGTAGAGCCACACATCCTCTGAAGCTGCAGGTAGGTACCCAAATGATATGGGCAGGGAAAATGTGTTGAGGTAAATTTGGTGTTTAAAAAGGTTGCCAAGATAATGTAGGAGCTTCTTTCCTCAGTGAAATCTGAAAAGGCGTAAATTTTAATTTGTTTCCTGCTGGGATTCTTCTATGCTGACCCCAAAGGAAAGCCTTAAGGATTAAGAGGGCACTTAATTTTATTTACTGTCCGGGTTTCTTTACCCCACCTTTCCTTGTCTTTTTCCTTATATTTTTTATTCCTGCTGTGATGATTTTTTATTTCTTATTTTCTTACTCCTGCCTCCTTTACATACCATTCCAACAGCTGCATTTCAGGCTCCACCTCAATTTCTTTACACTTTTGATTTCAGTTCCCTTCTAATTATTTTCTGAATTACTTGGGTACTAAGGCTCTAAATTATATGCAAAGAGAAAGCAAACATATCATATTGTAGAACTATATTGTCCTTGATGGCTACTGCAAAAAAACTACAAATACTTCAAGGAATCATCATAGAGTCATAGAATGATTTGGATTGAAAGGGACCTTAAATATTGTTGAATTCTGATGTCGGTCCCGGCAGCTTTTGTGTGGGAGCAATCCTTGGATGTGTTGAATTTTGGAGATGGAATCGAAATGGAGCAGAGAAGGAAGGTGTGCAAGAAGTGTGTCAGACTCTGTGAGGCTGAAAGTGCTGGTGCTCGGCTGAAAAAGCCGTGCAGAGCACCATGGGGTGCGTGCAGTTTGCAGGTTGTAAAGGAATGAAAATTGGCCTTTGATTGTGGAGTGAATACAGATTCCAAATGTTAGGGGCAAGGCCTGAGCAGACTTTTTGTCCTCGTTTATCTCGGCAAGATGTAGCTGGAAACTTTCCAAGTTATCACTTGTAAGGGGGAAGGTCAGCGACAGTTTTCCCTGCTGGCCCATTTTCCTTGTCGAGTTTTTAGCTGGAAACAATTCTGTTTCGCTTTGGACTTCACGATTCCAAGAGTATCATGGTACGTAGAGATGAGAAGGGAAGTACACCGCGGTGTGTCTGGTGTCGTTTATAAGGGGCAAGAAGACGGTGCGGACCAATAGTGGATTTTTCCTCTAGTACCTTTTATAGGGGAAGAGCTGCTGGAATTTGAGGGTTTGAAACTTAAAAATCCGCAATTCGCGCAGAGCCGCGCCCGCTCACCCCGGGATGCGGCGGGAGCATCGCTCCGGGAGCATCGCTCCGGGGCTCGGAAAGCTGCGGTCGGGCCGGGACTGGCGCTGGGGGTTCGGGTCGGGTCCTGCCCGTGTTGGCGGGGTGGGATGCGGGTCCCGGGCCCGCGGGATCGAGGTGGGACCGGGACCGGGACCGGGATCGCGGCCGGGGCCCCGGGACCCCCCCAAAGCCTCGCGGGCTCCCTCTGGCGGACACGGAGCGGCGGTGCCGGGAAGCGCCCTCCGGTGGGCAGGGGCAGAACTGCAGCCGGCTTGGGGGTTTTCATTTCTTTCTTTATTATTTATTCATTTATGTTCACGTTGAGCTTCTCAATGTGCACAGGAGATGATGCATGTCTTGCCAAGGGCTCCAAGTGAGGCCGTGGGACAGTGTCCCAGAGCATTCTAAATAATCGGGAATGTTTTTAGCAACCTAGCATGGGAATTCTTTTTGAGGAAAAACCGAAAATTAAAAGATATGAGATCTGAGGGGAAGAAAGGGGTTCTTCTTTAAATTAAAAATGCACTGGGAAAAGTAAATCTCTGGAACATCTCATCTTCTCTCACTGCCTGGCTTTTGTGTGATTTGCTCTGATTCCAACTGCTCTCAGGGGAGTTTCAACCTGTGGGGTTATAATGAGCTGCTGGGTGCTGAGCAGGACAGAAAATAATGGGAAAACTCTCTGGATTGGGCAGTGGAGTCTCTCTTTAGTGCCATAACACAAAACAACATTAGACTGGCAGGGGAATACTGACAGTTTATTTCACAGAGCATTGCAGAGTTTATTTTGGTCTAGCTCTATTCTCATCAAAAAGGTATCATCTTTTTTTTTTTTTAAAAAAAAGGTAGTAAATATTCAGGACAATAACAGTCAGTGCATTATGCATGAAATTTGGGTCTTGTCATAAAAAAAAGAAAAAAATGAATTGTGAAAATAACTCTTTGTTGGATTGCTTTTAACACATCCAGGATTTTAAGCACTTAACCTCTCAATAAAGTCATCTCCAGGGATACAAACAGAACATGCAGGTGATCACCAAAAGATGCTGAGATTTAACATCTCTCACTTGGCAATGACAATCCACCAGGAATGTTTCAATACAGCACCACATCAAAGGGAGAAACAGCTTAGTTCTCAAATACCTTCAAATCCACCACAATCTTGCAGTTCTGCAGAACAAGACACACTGTACTTCACAGACTTGAGAGTACCGTGGAGAAGGACAGTATTTGGGGAGGGTAAGAGGGAGCACGGACCAGGGGCTTATTCCACTTACATTCATAAAAGCCCAGTGGAGATACAAAGGAATTGAAATCTTGATTTTAGGTGGTGCTTTTTAGAGCATCAAAATTCACATTTTTCATTATCATCCCCCAGACTGTCTTCTCCTCTTTTTT
>VZRN01000640.1:258034-277410 GCA_013397935.1 Dasyornis broadbenti | reverse complement strand
CTTTTAACCTCTGGTCTCAGATTTTGGTTTAAAGCCTTTTGCATCGGAAACTTGCTGATGGGAGCTCCTGCCTTCACGAGCCCGTCAGCATCTGCTGCAAGACCATCACTCCTTTGGAGGACACGAACATGCAGCTTTAAAGATCCTGCTTTTACAGCAAGGAGCAAATGTCTCCTTGCAGGAATAAATTATACCCCGGGGCTGCTTCGCCTTCCAAACTATTTACAACTTCTTCACTTTCAGGCATCTCCTCGGCCCAGAGAGGGGGAAGCTCCCACTGCACCACCACCTCCTCTTCCAGAAGGGAAGCAAGGAACAACTGCAAATGCCACTTGGAGTGGCAGGCACTTCAGCCGGATCCCAGCAGTGATGGTGCCCATGGCATTGCTTCTCCCAAGCCATCCAGGCTCCCAGCAGAGCCTAACCTAGGGAGAAAAGAGAAAAAAAGGGAAAAAAGCCCCAAAAACTGCTGCCAGCAGAGACCAATCTACAGCCAATGCTCAGGATTTGCCTTCAAAACTCTGGCAGGACATTCCAAGAAGGCCATTCCCCATCGAGCATCCAGGCTTTGGAGAAGGAAGATGGGACAAGGAGAAGGGGCCAAGTGACTGAGCCAGTGCTACCCCTTCCCTGGCTCTGAACTTCAGCAGGGAAGAGCAGCATGAATTCCTCTCCTAGGAAAGCTTCTCTTCTCCCAAGAGCCTCCTGTTGCATCAGCACTACAATTTCATTGCCCAGGAAAAGGGAGAATGAGGGAGAAACAGAAAAAAAAAAAAAAGAAACCATAACAAAATCAACACTTCACAAGAACATCACAACATTCAGCTACACAGTCGCTGCACCAAGGGAAGGACTGGATTAGGGAAAGGGAGAGAAAGGGGACACACGTCCAACGTGTTGCTCCCAGAACCCCCAAGGGGACTCAGGCTCTCACATCAAGATTCAAAGAACTTCAGCCATAAGGTTGAGGATTTAATGAACACAGTATTTCCACTCATGCCCTGGAAAAATTACACTCAAAAAAAAAAAAAGACAAAAAAATTCAGATTTTCTACATATTTACAAAAATAAGCCCCCCAGCCTCACAACCAGGGAGGTGGAGCAGCCAGTGGTGGGGAGTGGGACGGGGTTTCTGCCCGACCAGCAGTTCCTCTGAGGTTCCCATCCCACAGGAAGCAGGAGAGCACGGCTCTCACTGCTGGAGCGCGCGCAGGGCCGGAGCAGAGCCCTCAGTTGATGCGGAGTTTGGCGTCCCGGTGATCCGTGGGCGTCACCATGTCGTTGGCATAGCCATTCTCGGAGCAGAAGGACAGCTCGTCCGTGGTCTCCACACCGTTGTTGATCTCTGGCAAGGGCACAGAAAGCAGGGATGTCATCCCAGGGTGATCACAGAAGCATCCCCTCTGGATGGGAAAACTGAGGCACTGAGCAGCCTTGCAATCCCAGCACGTGGGATCCATCTGATCCTACAGGGAATTAGCAACACTGCACTCATCTACAACCAGCTCTGAGCAGATCTGCCTTCAGTTTGGAGCTCTGCTCTACATTTCAGCCCTTCACTATCCTGCCACCACCAGAGGCAGAGCTGGATCTCCCCCACACCTGATGTCACTGTCACAGGTTGAGCAAGTCACGTGTGGGAGAACGGTACAAAGTACCCAAACCTAATCCCTACCCCAGTGGCCATTCTGGACAAGGGCTGACTCCTTTAGTCACTGGTTTCACTGGGAAAAACCTGCACCCACCAATGTTTTAATGGCAAACACCCATCCTGGGCAAGAACAGTCATTTCAGAGGCACGAAACTTCAATCTGCATCCCCCAGCTCTAAGGATATTTTATGTCTGGGATGTTTTATGTCTAGGATATGGTGGGGAAGCTTAATTCTGTGGTGCCCAACTGCTTTCCTTGTCTGGGTTGCCTGGATTTACACCTGATTTTCACCACCTCTGGCTGGCATTTCACACAATAAGCAAAGTTGCCTTTTTGCTGTGTCTGTGCCCAGTGCACTAAACCCTGATCCCTGCTGGGCATCTCCAGACCCTAAATACAAAAAAAGAAAACCCATAACAAAGCTCAGGGGGTGGGGGGATTATATTCGCATTCCTTCAAAGGTGAGTTTTCCAGCTTCATGCACCACATTTAACCTTTTAAAGCTAAACATTTCCATCTTTGCTCACATTTTTGAGATCTTTCTTAGAGGTGTGTGACGGGCACACTACCAATGTGTCCCAACAGAAATACACTCTGGGAGGAGCACAGGGATATCAGGAACCTCTCAATCTCTAATGCCATTGAATTCCAGATCTACCTCAAACTCATCATTGTATTTGTGGTCACATATGCTATTTTTTAATTTTATGGTTTTATGGCTTTTGACAAAGGAGAGTAGAGAAGATGTGGCACAGTGTAGGATGGGATAACTTGGGAAGCAAAATGCAGGATTTCTGCCCATATCAGCGCTCAGACCTGAACCAGTTTGGGACGGATCGCAGAATGGTTCGGGCTGGAGACGGCCTTAAGGATAATCTCATTCCAAACCCCATGAGCCATGCCCACATCCCACAAGTGCAGTGCAGCAAGCTCAGTCCAGTCCCCCTGACCCACAGCAGGAAAAGAGCCCTGAATCAAGAGCAGCTCCTCCCTCAGCAGGGTGACAGCTGAGGGAGGGACCCACCAGCCCCATCCCTACCTGAGAAGATCAGCTTCTCCTTCATGACCTTGACATCCTGGCTGGAGCGGCGGACGGCAGCGCTGAGCATGATCTGCTCCGGGTTGTAGGTCCTGATGCTTCCCAGGCGCCACCTGCAAGACCGGAGCACAATTTCAGGGACTGGTCTCTCCAGACACAGGATCATCCTCCACACAAGTGGCCACCACCAAGTCCCTTTGCTCCCTTCACCTACACAACCCCATGTGGCAGGAGGATGTTCAGAGATGAGTGTTACCTCAGGCATCTTTAACCACCTTGAGCACCCTAATTCTAGCCAGGAATTAGACACATGGGCTCACAGACCAAAGAACTAATTTCCCCAAGGATTGCAGCTGTCCCACAGCCCTCTCCAGTGGTCCAAAGGAGACAGAGGTATTTTAACTCTTAGAGGGAACAGAACAAGAGAACAAGGCAAGTAAAGAAACCACAACCTTTCCCTCACTGAGTACCATCGTTAGGCTTGTGGGAGAAGAGGGCTTAGAGATAATTTAAAGTCTCAAAGCTGAGACACAGCAAGGAAGTAGCCTCAGATTGTGCCAGGGGAGGTTCAGACTTGCTATTAGCAAATACTCCTTCCCCACAAGGGTTGTCCAGACCTGGCACAGGCTGCCCAGGGCAGTCCCCATCTCTGGAGGAATTTCACAGCCCTGTGGATGTGGCACCTGGGGACACTGAGAGCAGCCCTGGAGCAGCCCCTCATTAGGACGGAAAGGTGGGCTGCTGGAATAGGGGAAAACATGGCTTGGTGGGGTCAGCCAAGGCAGCTGTACCGGAGATCCCACCACAAAGGGATGGTGTTTAGCCCAGGCTTTCATAGCCCACACCCCACTGACCCATCAGTAAATCGCACTTTCCCTGGCACTGCCAGGGATTCCCTACAACTATTTGATAAAGAAACAGCAGGGATTTAGGGTGGCCTGTGAAGTTTCTGATCTACTGGCACCATCTAGTGGCTCACCCACACAAGAGAAGGCAATTATTCATTCATTTATTTATTTACAGCTGACAATCACCTCTTCAATTTCTAACCCTCTACCCAGCCCCAGGAGCAGAAGATTGAGGAGCCCACAAATCTCCAGCCTGGGTCTCCAGCATCAGCCTGACAAATCAATACCCACAAAAGAAGTTCTGCAACTTTTTTTTTTTTCCAGGACAATCTAGCTGGTGTCAGTTTTGTGGGGTTTCCACCCCCTTCCCAAATCCCAGTGGCTGACACTGGGTGGTGACCATCAGGCTTTGACCAGGGTACAGATGAAGGCTACACAGAAAAGAAGGGGCGGGATGGCAACACGACACAACTCACAGACCCATGAACAGAAGCAATGCAGAGGAAGCACAAGAAGGCAACGACATTGAAGTATAAAACAAAATAAAATAAAAAAAAAATTCTTCTACCATCATCACCATCTAAACTGAGCCATTCCTACCTGGAAGAATATAATTTTTGGCCTTAGTCCCCTGCAGACAGAACCCACTAAGGCCAATGTGGTTGTAAGATCTCACAGGCTAAGACCCTCCTTAAACTTAAATCAGGACCAAAACACATTGGTACAACAACAAGCCTTTTCTTTGCCCACTACACCAGGATTTTCAGTATCAGGCTGGGCTGATGTGGCCTAAAGTAACCTTTTCCCCACAGCTCCCAGTCATCCCATGGAGGACACGGGTCATTCTGAGGCACAGAGAGCCCAGCCTCGAAGGGGTGCACGGACCAAGGGCTTTTCTCCTCCGGCCTCTGCTCTCCATCTCCCATGGTGGCTGTGGGCAGAGCCAGGATGGTAAAACACACACGAGGAGACGATGGCTCCTCTCACAGGGGTGCATTGCTCTGACAGAGTCAGGAGAGGGTAACCCCATCTTTCAGGGGTGCTTTGAAATATCCTCCTAGAAGAGCCACCAGTACATTTAACCACGATCCAACTCCAACCACCACCACGTGAAACACTCTGTGCTGTGCTCAGTAGCCTTGGGGTCTCCAAAATGCTGGTTGAATAGAAAATAGCACCTCTCCTACCCCCTTGGACTCTGTTGTGATGGACCAGGTTTGGGACAGCAGCGTGCAAAAAGGCCAGAGAGACAGCAGGAAGGTCCTGTTCTGGGAGGCTGGCGTCAGAGCAGACCAGACGGACACGGGGTGGGAACAGACTAAAAAATACTGGGACAACAACACAGAGACAGCATACACCGGGTTAGGGCCACGGCCAGACCCTGGGGTGGGAGGGGAGATGCTCAATGCCATGGAAAGGCGGTGGGAGAGGGGCAGGTCGAGGAAAAAATGGGGTTGATCGGCACTGAGGTGGTAAGATGGAGCGAGCACAGAGCCAAGCCAGCTGCAGAGTCCCCATCCTGTGCCTGCTCCTGCCTAAAGCCTGCCCAGCTCCTGCATGCCTGCCTTCTCCTCATCCATGAGCAAGGGGGAGGCGAGAAGGGGAGAACACCCAACCTCCCTGCACCCACAGGAGGGCTCAGCCCAGCCCCATAGCCAGGCCCTGTTTTGGGGAGATGCCACGAGGCCGTAACACCGCGAACCAAGGCACCTCATGGACACCTGCAGGGGCCAACCCCGACCCCCAGGCAGTGGGTGGGCAGAGGGAGGGGACAACCAACTCCTCAGGAATACAACCCCCCATGGCACAGAGCAGGAGCAATGGAGAAGGGACACGTGAAGAGTTTGGTCTGAGTAAGAAGGCAGTGAAGGCTTTACTGCAGACAAGCGACAGCGCTTCCCTCCAAGGGGATGGGAACAGCCAGCGCCAGGAGAAATCTGGCATTCTGACTGATGGCGCTTCAAATCCAGCACCCAGGCTAAGTCCCTCCCCAAGTGCAGTGCTCTGTATTTTCACACTGCATTTCCAGTTTCACAGTGGTGTAACCTGGGAACATCCCAAGCACTGAGGGCAGCAATCGATGAGCTAAACCTTTCCAGTTACCAGCCCCATTCGTTCAGAGAATTAGAGAAGCACTACTTTATATAATTGAACAGGTTCCACGATTTTCTTTAGAACCGGCCAATTTAGAAGAGGTCGGTCTCAAACACCTCTGGTAAATACAGGGAGGCAGGAGATATTTTGTGGGGGATTATTTCCACAGAGAAAGTATTGCATCCTCTGGGAAACTCCCAATTACAATGTGCCCCAGGACCTCAGAATTGTGCTGTTTTAAAAGGCTGTGACTTAGATCAGTGTAAGAGAAGGTTAGACTGCCTTCTAAACATCTACTGGCTTCAGCATCAGACTTCCATGGTGCTCATGGCTATGGACTATGCAATGTTCAAACCCTCATGGTTCCCCTTCCTGAAGGCACGTGTTGGAAAGCATCAGGAAAAGCTGCATCCTACCCTGTCCATCTGCAGTGAAGCCATAGCAGAGAGGGAGAAAGAAAGAGAGAAAGGAAGGCTGAATGAAAAAGAGAAAGAGGAGGAGAGCACCAGAATTACCTGATCATGTGATAGCTGTGAGATGCCAGAATGCAGCAGAGAGAGAAAGAGGAGGAACATGCACAACAGTCAGAGCAGTAAGAAAATAAACAAGGCAAAGAGGCAAAAAGAGATTCGTTAGAAGTCATCACAGTAGGTGTTTCCCTCTGGAGAAGCTGCCACGATCCTGTCACGAGGCTGGAGCAGAGGAGCGGGAGCAATCCCTACCCACGGCTATGAAGGAGAGAGAAGCCATGCGGAGCAGAGAGGACGAGCACATCAAAGCAGTGCCTCTGCTCCCACCCACCCCCTCATCCTTGCATGAAGGAAGAAGTTCTGGTTTGCCCCAAAAAAAGGACTTGGGACAAAAAACAAACAAACCAAACCGATCAAACAACAAAAAAACACCAAAAAGGCAATCATGACACCACAAGCCAAATACCAAGTCTCATTTCCCAGAGCTGAATCACATCAGCAGGTGATAGTTGGGCAATTGTGCTCTGATTTGGTTTTGATATATCCTCAACCCTCCTACCAATTCTTTCATGTGGTGGAGAAACTGGAACATCAGGGAAATGGGTCTGTCCTGCACAAGGCTCTCGGAAGAGCAGGCCCTTTGCTGCAGAGAAGTCCAACTTCTGGTAGCAGAGTTTCTTCTTCTTTCTAACTAAGCAACTGATTTGATTTGCTGTGTCATAATGTTTCCCATATATAATAATTCCCTGCCTATGGCAGGTGGGTTGGAACTAAATGATCCTTAAAGTCCCTTCCAACCCAAATCTTTCCATGATTCCATAATATTTCTATTCCTTCTTCATCCAAACAGGAACAAACTGATTTAAGAAAACTGTAACATGTTCTCTTTGAGCACTATAATGGTGGAATCTCAAAACCCCTCTCCTCTTCTTCCTTTATGTCTTTCTCAACAACCATTTCCCTAAAGCATTTACAGTTTCTCTTCCACACGTTTTAGCAGCAAAGCAAGGCATCTGACACTATTCATTTGTGATCTCTCATTCTTCTTAAAAGGTGCATCCAATTCTACATGCCATCTTGGGAGCTGAATTCTTGTTTGCAAGGATTTTTTAATAAATATTTCCCCTGGTATTGCAACCCAAGATCTGAGGGTCAGGGTGCTCCTCTCTCCCATCTCCACCCAACAATCTGAACATAAACACCGGTCACAAATACACAAGACCAGAGCTGCAACAAACTTACTTCTGGAATATAAAAACTCCTACAATTATGAGAAACGAAATGAGATCAGACGTGATCCAGATCAGGTAGTACTCGTCTGGAGGCTGCAAGACAGAAAACAGAAGCAGACCTTCAACATTTGGGTTTGTGCAATCACAGGGAGACCACACATGGCTGAAGTTACTACCAAGGAGCAAGAAAAGCACAGAGCTGCAGGGGTCGGGTGTAAATCACAACATTTACGACTTTCCTAATGCCAGGCTGTCATCCAAAACTATCAGGGAAAACTGAGAACAGGAACAATTTGAAACTCTCCCTCCTTTCGTCTGCTGACATTTTCTCAGAGCTCTGTAGGCCGAAAGTTTCCTACCTCAGCTGTACCTCAAGGTGAGGACAAGGTGCTGTTTGGCAATCCAAGTCTGGGGGGGGAAATGGAAATAAATCCCTGTGAGACATGCGGGGGCTGTTTTAAGTGCAGATGGGAGCTTTTAGGCACAGTCCCCATGCTGTAAGCGCAATTTCTGCCTTTCCAGGCACTGGTAGGTCTGGTTCCAGGTACCGATCTAAGTGGTCATCACACCAGCTGAACCATCATCACTTGGTCTCTGATTGTTCTTTGTCCAACAATGTGACAGCCAGAGGTAAAAACTGTCCTCAATTTGGGATTAAAAACAGGCAAAAACCTAATTTTGCAACCCGGCCAAAACACAGAGGCCTGGTTTGCTGGTTCACCACTGTGCCTGCATCTCCTGCAGCTCTTAACAGATGCTCAGCAGGTCTGCAGATGCTTTTCCCTCAGAGGAAAACTGGAAAAATCACGTGGGTTAAACAGGGAATGCAATGCAATCTCCAAGGATCCCATCCAAACTGTTTGAGGAGAGACAAGGCCATCTGAAGGGATTGTGCAGGAGGAGCATCCACCCATTACCATCTCAGCTGTACAGAGGAAAACCCTCAAGTCCAACCAAACCTCTCTGGAAAATCCCAGTGGACACAGGGCTGTGGCCAACACCTCCACACCCACTCACAGCATTTCCTTCTCCCAGGAGCTTCCCAGCCCCTTGCCAGGGTGGTGCTTACCATGAGCCAGATGGGGAAAGGCACCTTGCGGAGGACGTGGGAGCTGTCGGAGGTGACCGAGGGGACGCCGGCACACCACAGGATGGAGAACAGCCAGGGCTCGTTCACCGTGTACAGGTTCACGCTCAGGTTGGCCATGGCGTAGTCCCTGCCAGGGGACACACAGGGTGACATGCAGAACCCCCACAAACCTCAGACCGTCACCTCCAAGAGCAGAGCTCTTGCCATCAGCTGTAATCGTGGGTTTGAATTGTGTGCAATCGGGTTTTTAATAGGGTGTGGTCACTCCATGAGCAACTCAAGGGCACTGCAAGCCAATGGTTCCATCCCGACAGCTTTCCTCACCTTCTCAGCTGCTGTCTGGCACAGGCCACGGACCATCTCAGATGCTTCCCCAGGACTGATGGACATGGTGTGTTTCTGGAACAACCACCTCATCATGCTGATGCAAAATTAGCATCTGCCTCAGACGCCTGTAACACTTAGGGGCAATTTGCCTAATTAAACACTGACAGACCTGTCTCCAACATCAATTCCTACAACTTCCATGCCCTTGTGTGGGGACAGTTGAGGTCATTTTCCTAGCAGCTGAAATGGCAAACTGGGGTCCAGGAGCTGCCAGCAGCAAACCAAGCACTGGCAATTATCTGGTACCCAGCTAATTTGCATAAATTGCTCTGTGTCCTTCTCTGTGAAGCAGAAGCATCAATAATCTCGCTCATGTGGGCAGCACAAATTAATCCCTGCAATTCAGTACTGGCATTTTGAGGTGGAAGGCCACAGTACAAGGCGTGGACATCTCCAAGGCCGGAACAGGATCACACTGCTCCAAAGGGGTGCTCAAGGGCAGGGATGGTTGCAGCAATGTTGCATCCAGGTGCTGGTTTTGGGGAGAATTGAGAGAACTGTGTTAAACCAGGACTGCAGCCACATTTGACTGGGCACCACAGGGCTTCAGAATCATTCAGGTGACAGCTCTGATTTTGGAGTCAGCTGAGGTGGGATTGATGGGAGACTGGGGCTGATGGGCTGGGATAGATGGGATAGAGCAAATAGGTAAAGGGGAAAACAAGCAGGAATTATCCTGCAGGTAAAGCACAGACTTGGTTTTAACGGTGAGGAGCTTGACTGACTGCTGGCAGCCATGGAAAGACACAGCTGGATCACCCTAAACAGCGCCACTCAAACAGCTGTGGGCTCAGCTCTTCCCTGCTTCCAGCTCTAACATGCAGCAAGACAGCCCCTTTGGAGATATTTCTCTTCTGCAAACGTGTTCAATTTAAACTTTAAAAACCAGAAAAGCTCTGCTAGAAACAATCTGCCCTGCCTGAGACAGGGGGCAAAGCTGGGAGCTACAACACCACACAGTTCAAATACAGGTTTGAGCAGAGGGACAGGAACCCCTCACTGTGCCAGGGTCATTACAGAGAAGAGCTGATCAGTCCAAATAGATGATACATGACAGGAATTTCTCCTTCTGCAAATAAATTTCTGAAAGCATATCCAGACTTTGGATTAAACAAAATTCCATCATAACAGCTCTGGAGCGGACGAACAGAAGCAAAGGGCAGCTGCTAATGAGGATGAAGCAGCACTCAGAGGGAACTCAGTGTGAAAGGCCTTCACTTTTTCCCAGAGCTGTGAGTGCAATAAGAATCAGCCAATTCATACATTTGTATTTCAAAGAGCATCATCGTATCCTGAGATAGTATGCAGAGATGTCAGAGGCAGCTGTGTGCTCCCAGAAAAAGCCTGGATTCCGGATGATGGGTAGGGCAAAGCTTGCACAGCTCAAGCTTTCAAGAGCAAATCCACCTGAAAAGATCCCTGTGTGCAGGCAGGACAGGCTGGATGCTCAGGAAAGGATATGTGGGCTCTCACACAGGGCTGTACCTGACATCCTCGTTCGTGACCTTGGTGTAGCGCAGGTTGAGCTTCACGATGCCCTTCTCCCTCAGGCGCTCTGCATCCAGCTTGAGGCCAGAAGTCTGCTGGAAACCCGGAGCAACCTGTCTGACCAGCTGCCGCTCCGTGTCCGGCAGCCACATCACCTGAGCAGGGAGCGACACAGGGCACAGGTTATGGCAAAGGTGGTCCCCAAATCCGGGAAAGCTCCAGCCCAGCGCGTGGCATTCCCTAAGATCATACCATGCTTCCAAAGTGTATCAAATCAATAGCTCAGGATTGCAGAGAGGTTTGGGTAGAAAGGGACCTTTAAAGTCATCTCATTCCAACCCCTTGCCATTCCAACACCTTCCTCTAGACCAGGCTGGTCTTAATAACTCATCTCCCAACGCATCAGAGCGGCAACAGAAGCAGCCACGTGGATTTCCAACAGGGAACCAAAAACCTGAGGGAGAAATCCCACTTCACATCCCCACATCTATGTTTCAACTATTTTTCTCTTGTTCTTCATTTCCACTGTGGACTTAGAGGGGGCTTAAAAAAAAAAAAAAAAAAAAAAGAGGAAGAACCAGTTTCCCTGGTTCATGGAAACCGTAAGGAGGCCAATTTTGGAAACATCCCCAGCCCCATAGAACTCACAGCCTGCTGCCGAATTCCCGATGCCAGGATGGTTTCCAGGGTGATGTTGATGTAAGTGCTGTAGTAGGGATGAGCTGCTGGCAGGTCCTGGAAGTTGAGGATGAGGGATGTGTTGTCCTTGATCACCTCCAGCATATCTTCCAGCTTGCAGACTGACTGGTTGGCAGCTTCCAAGTAGTCAGCCCTTGAGAGAGACCCCGCTGTCCAGAAAGGGTCGTTCTGAAAGCAAAGCACATCCCAGGATTATTGCCACAAAGTCCAGACCCACCCAGTGCAGAGGCCGAATTCCTTTCTTTTTCTTTGTGAAGATGATTGTCCCAAAACGTAAAGTTAAAAAAAAAAAAAAAAAGCAACAGTGTGTAACATGCTGCCTTTTCTGTCTGCTTTATAATCATGTTCACCCTCCTGGGGGTCTTGAAGCTCTTTGTGGTCCTTTCTTCCAGGTGGCAGAGAAGGCACAGAAAGACAACATGGCTTAGACCAAGTCTAAGTTTAGTAGAGACAGAACTCCGTGTGCTCCAGCTGCACCACGTCACCACGGAGATGGATCTACACCTTTCCCCCTCAAAGAGGAGCTGGGCATGACCTGTCATCCCGTGGCTCCGTGGTACCCACCTGCAGGAACCACTCTCCAGCATTGAGCTTCTCCAGGTCAGTCCAGTTGAACATGGAGGAGTGCTCGTAGGCCCGCTCTGGAAACACTTCCTCCACGTTTGTTGTTCTCCTGAGAGTCTTGTCGTGCATCAGAAAGGGCACCCCATCATAGCTGCAAAGACAGGCCCTGTTACAGGTGGAGGAGAGAAATTCCCCATTCCCAATCCAGTGTCTCCCAAATCCTTAGGAAGGTCTCAACCAGGCTAAAAAATCCCCAGCATCCTCAAGAGGAAAATATCTCTTAGATACCTGCTAGATGCTGGCAGTCATTCCTACGCTGACACAACCCTGTCCATGCCTCATCCATCCCTCCCTCTCTCTTCCCCTCTACCCCCTCAAAAATTTCAAACCCAGGTGGCTTAGACAAGAACATCCTGAATGCTCATCAAAGCTTCTGCAGCACCGAAAAACATCACAGGTTTCACTGGATGCACAAACACCAACAAATTCTTCTCAAACTGTTCACAGCAGATGATGAGGGGCATTTTCAAAGCCTTTCAGACTACACGTGAACATCAGGCTTTCAGCAAGATGCAAGGGTTCCAAACTACCAAAAATGTTCTGAAATTGCCTTCTCCAATTGAAAACTGCTTCCATGCCCACATGATTTAAGTTTATGCATTTAAAAACAAAAAAAATACCTCTCAGATGAAACTAAATAGCCAAATGCATGCCCTGGGGCTTTCAAGTCATCTAGAAATTACAGAATAATGCAAAATATAAAAGACTCTTTAAACTTTCTTCCACTCAGTTTTCTGTGACCAGATCAGCGGTAGCACCATGCAGGGCAGTGACAGTTTTTATCAAGGGTAGGGGGACAGTTGTCTGCATCCAGAAATCACAACAAGCCCAGAGCAGGCAGCCTGATAACAACGACATTTTCCAAAGCAAGCAGCCCATCTTCCTAACAGGAGACTCAGATAAAGTCTGAAAAGGAGATGGGGTGAAATAACAAATCCCATTTGAATTAGGAGACGACCCAGAGCTGTTTCCCAGAGGGAAGACAAAAACCAATTTTAGATGATGGAGCAAATGTTGCCTCCGCTTTACCACTGCCCTCAGAAGTCCCTTCTCACAAAGGTCACTGGCATCTTTATTTGCTATTTCTGGCCTGTGCTGTGCCAACTCCTTCCTCCCCAGCCCAAAGCAACCCGCTGACATGGCAATCCCACGCTGCTGCAGTCGGAAGGGGTTTAATAAATACAGTTCAGAAAAAAAAAAAAAAAACAAGGCAACTGCAGAATGAAAAAGGAGGAGTGCTTAANNNNAATAAATACAGTTCAAAAAAAAAAAAAAAAAGCTAGGCAACTGCAGAATGAAGAGTGTGGAGTGCTTAAAAGAGACAGGAGCTCGAGTTTAACATCTCAGAGAAGAGCAGAGAACTGCTAAGCCTTGACCACAGTGCAGAAATCCTACAGGGGCACTTGACATTTGCTCCCTCCTTTCCAATCCTTCCCCTCATGGAGTCACCCAGCACCACTCAGGGCTAACCACAGTGTCTTGGCAGGCCCAGGCTTGAAGCAGTAATTCAGAGACAAAAATCAGAGCTGCAGAAGAAGAGACGTGGGAAGGGGTAGAAAAGAGAGAGGAGAACACGCAGAAATTCCAGGCTCCTGCTGCTTGGGGCAAAGCTGGATTTAAATCGGTTTGGGATGTGGAATGGGTATGGAGCAGGTTCTTACGGCTCTGGCTGGATGTTCAAGCTGCCCACCCATGCTGATACACGCCTGGAAGAACACGGAAATATTCCAGGAGGGATGCACCCATCAGCCACAGGCACAATGAGCATCTTTCGGAGGGATGAGGGCAGCACTGGGTGTTGTGCTGCAAACCCTTCCCAAGGGTGCTGCCAGCTGCACCAATATCCCCCTTTTCAGTCTGAAAATCAATGGAATCCTGTTTTGCTGAAGACTCTTGGGTCTCCTGGAGAGGAAATTGAGTCATCAGGGGCATTTGTTTAAGCCTGGAGTGCTCCTCTGGGATGGCTGATGAGAGGCAGTGGGGAGAGCTCTTGGAACTTTTCCAGCTCTCTTCCTCCCAAAGCCCACCTTTCTCCTTGGCCAGTGTTAATGGATTCAGCGACATGAGCCAAGGGCTCATCTGGGAGCTGGACAGTCAAGTACTTGTCCCCTCACAACAGCTGATGAACTAATTTTGGAAAAAACAAGAATTATGTAATAACATCCCAATTCATACTTCATCCTTGCACAGTGACCTTCCATTCACCAGGGGGAAGAAATTCCTTCAGTTTTTAAATCATTTTCTCTCAAAAAAACCACATGCAAAGTAAAAAGAAAGCAATTAACAATTCAACTTCCTTCCACCAGGCAAAAATATCTGCCCATCAACATGAACCTCCAAAGCAGTCAGGGAAAAAATAAAATATCTGCTCTGAGTCTTTCCTGTGTTTATAAGTGGTACTGGGACAAACTGGGAGCAGGAATGTTAAGGAATATTAAGGAATAGCAAACTCCTGGAACAAAGCACGGCTCTTGGAATAACCCTCTCTAAATTGTCTTTTAACCGGTCTTGTCAACTCAGCTCAACATCTGCCAGCAAGCAATGACCTTCTGACAGTCAGGTGCCTCCTTCCCCAGACATTGGTGCCACATGAGGGAGAGGAGGAGGAGGAGGAAGGGCTTCCTCCTGGTGTATTCTTGGGTTTTTCAAGGTTGGTAAAGACCCTCCTCTGCAACAAAGTCAGTTTGGGATCTCTGCTCTGTCTGCACCTGGGGTATCCCAGAAACAGTCACATTGATGCAGCTCTGTCTCTTCCCAAGGGCAGGCTGTGTTCCACTGCAATAAAGCAGGCTCTAAGACAAACTACAGCCTTCTTGCCAATCACGATGACAAAGGGCTCCAGGTTCCCCCCACCTGGAAAACTCCACCTTTCACCATCACCTCAGTGAAATAACCAGCAGCATCTGCGTGTTGCAAATGGAGACAGACAGGAGTCACGGGACAAATTCACCAGGACAGCCCTTTCCAGCGGGAAGCAGCTGTAACGATCAGACACACGGGATGTGCTGCACCGTTCCTGGCTGGATTATCCACAGACGGTGTCAGACTAGGCTGATTTACCTCAGTACCACGTCAGCCTGGACTCCATACACCTTCTGCTCCACTGCCTTCTGGAAGGACATCAGAGTGTTTTCCGGTGCCAGCTATTCGGAAAAACAACAACAACAAAAAAAAAAAGCAATGAGAGATCAGCAGCATGAGGGAGGTTTACAAAGCAATGCCAGCAAGGATGCTGGGAGAAGAGTCTGGAGATACCAGGGTGCCCTCAGTAACCCAAAATGTTATTACTCCACATCTGTCTGTGCCCAAAAATTCCTGCCTCTTCCATACCATGAAGAACAACTCGACACCACATTCTGGAGGACATATTTTACTCCCACATCTACTAATTCCATAAAGTCATCTATTAATCTAAAAATCAGTTTCTCTAATAACAAATGTTCTAGTTAGTTTTAACAATTAAAAAAAAACCAGCCTCAAACCTAGAAAATTTATCTCCGTGGCTCTCGGAGACAAGGAGTCAGATTTTATTTGAAATTCCTTCCTGTTGAATGGAGCAGATGGTAACAGAATTAGGGTTTGTTTAAAATAAAAATGGTGTGAAGACAAACACTTTGCTTTTCTACAAAAGCAGTATAGTGTAGCCACTCCCAAAACACCCACAAAACAGCAAGAGGCAGACCAGGGGGAAAAAAAAAAATCCTGACAACTACAGAGAGCAAACCTGGCAGGTTTTCTGCACTGAATCACAAGCACATCAAAATAAAGTTATTTTTGAAAAATAAATTACCTTTTTCCCCTATTTTTTCCAGGTTTAGAGCACCTGTAACACCCCGTTTTTCCACCACCACTATTGGTTCCATCAGGAAACAATGAGCATTCACAACCCATGATTTACTCAGGGGTTGGAAAGAGGAATAATTAAGGGCAAAGGCCTAATTGCACCATTCAAGCAAAATATAATAATAAAATAACAAAAATAATTATACAAAAACTTGCTTCAACATTTAGAGTGTGGGATTTGTTTTCGGATCACTTCACAGGCTCAGGTCAGCAAAGCTTTGGGGTAAAATAATCAGAGCAAATGTCAGCAGCAACCTTCACCCAGCTCTGGTATCTCAGCACTGAATTCCTCTGGCTCCAGCCACACATCAACACAAGTTCATTTTTATGTTTGCTCGACAAAGGCAGCACAGAGCCACATTATCTTCCTAAAACAGCTCCCAGTCAAAGCCAGACTTGTTTAGGCGAAGACAAGAGGCGACACCCGCAGCGCGCAGCCCAGCGCTGGGTCACCCAAGGTCGAGCTCCAAGAGGAGCTCTCCACACGTTCCCAGAGCCGTCAGCAGAGAGCAGCAGCCACAAGCATCTGGAGAACCCCAGCCAGACTTGCTCTGGTGGCCTTGGATTGCTCTCACCATCTCGGGTTTCTGCAGGACAACCCTGCAAGGTGATCCTCTCTCTACAGCACCAGGCTCAATATTTGCTTTTTGCACCCACCCCCCAATAAAAAACCTCTCCTGCGAAGACAGGGTGGGAGAGCAAGGGTTGTTCAGCCTGGAGGAGGCTCTGGGGAGATCTCAGAGAAACTCCCAGTACCTACAGAGGCTCCAAGGGGAACTCATTGCAGCCTTACCGCACTTGAAGGGGGCTCAGGGAAAAAGGAGAGCACGCTTTGCACAGGCAAATAGTGACAGGACAGAAAGGAATGGCTTTAAACTGCCAGAGGGAAGGGATAGATGGGATATTGGGAAAGAATATGGGGAGGGGAAGCCCTGGCCCAGAGTGCCCAGAGCAGCTGTGGCTGCCCCTGGATCCCTGGCAGTGCCCAAGGCCAGGCTGGACGGGGCTTGGAGCAGCCTGGGACAGTGGAAGGTGGCCCTGCCCATTCCAGAGCAGAAGAATGAGATAATCTTTAAGGTCCCTTCTAAACCAAACCATCCTGGGATTCTGTGACTATAACCCTTCAGGCAAAGCCAGATCTCCCTGTGAGCTTGTGGTGAGTCCCCCAGGCTGTCACCCTCACATAAATAATTGCCTCTCCCAGTGAGTCCATCATCGATCCAAAACCCGCCCTGCTCGGCTCCTGAACCTCTCTGTGGATCCAAGCCCTGAGGGAACTGCACAAGCCGCTGCCATTGATGACATAACTCAGTAAAGTTCAACCAGAAAGCCAGGAAAGCAAATTTAACCTTTCACACTAAATTCAGATGCTGCCTCTTCCCAGAGGTGGCACCACTCTGGAGGCAGGATTACTCTGTACCACAGATTTATGAACCCTGAAATGGGAGCGTTTTTGTGAGAGAGGAAAACCTGAGATACAGAGATTTCCATCCTTCCAGCCTGTCTATTCCTCCAGCAAAGATGGAGCTGAAGTCCCAAATTAAGCGTGTTTAAGGCAAAGATGCATCCAAATGAGACAGCTGCTGTTACAGTAGTTAATTGCTGAGATTAATGTTATTTTTTAAGAAAGGCTTTACAGCCAAACTGCAAGCACTAAATGAATGCACGATCTGTTGGTATTTCTCTCTGTCTCTGTCCAGGGTTTTTTTATGGGATACCTCCTTGGTACCATATATTCAGGTATGTTATGTCTGAAAGCTAAATCCAGGTTTGCAACAATGGATGCAAAGAATTTCTTAAAGAAAAGGCACAAAACAGTGATTTCCAAACCTCCTCTCTTTTATAAACCATGCCCACATCACTGAGAGCCAGACAGACCCAGCACAGGATTTCTAGAAGCTCTTCCTCCTCTCTGTGCTTGGTTTGAGAGACCCATCCTCTGCAAAAATCAGGCTACTATTCATTTCTTCCTGCTGCAGAGACACAGCAAGCAATTTCTAGAAAATTACTGTGAATTTACTCATTTTGGTTATTTTTGTGCTTAGAAATCCATTGCAAACGCATTCAAACAGAGGCAGGAGCTTTGGGGACCTTCCTTAAAGAAGATTATGAAACTGTGTTAGAGCAGCACAGCCTCGCTGCAGCTGGACATCACCACTTTGTGTTTTTCCCTTCATTAGCCAGGGCTTAAAAAAGAAACTCACAGCATCATTTGTTGGGGAGGTTAATGAAGAAGCTTGAGCAGAAGAACCAAATTTTACTCCAAATTAATTGCACTCACTGCAAACCGCTGGCAGGTCTGGGGAAAATATCCCTGCCCATGGCAGGGGGTTGGAACAAGGTGGTCTTTAAGGTCCCTTTCAGCCCAAAACATTCTGGGACTCTATAATTATGCACTGAAAGATCTGATCTCTCCTTTCATCAACAAGATTTAAGGGTATGGTTTCGTGCTTTTAGATATTCAGCCATCATTTAATTTTTTTTTTTTAATTAATTTTTCATCTCTTCTCTCTCCTTTCCAGTATTAATCTCCTTGTGATCCAAGAACTGGACAAAAAAGTCCCGCAAGGCAGGATTAAAGGGATATCTAAAAAATGGAACTTTGCCCTTTGGAAGTTCTCTGTGTGGGGCTTAGCGTGGGATCTGCCAGTCCTTCGGATTTCAGCATGAATGTCCCATCATGCCAGGTGTGCAACGTGCTAAGGCAGTAAGAGTTCTGTTTAAAACACAAAATAAAGCACATCTTTAATCCTCATAGTTTAGAAAGCATCCATAACTGACCCTGCCCGTGGCAGGGGGCTTGGAACTCGGATGGGCTTTAAGGTCCCTTCCCACCCAAACCTGGGATTCCATGATCTAGCTTTGCAGGAAATTGCTCAACCAGACTGAATGGACGGGAAAAAACACAAAGCAAACAGGGAAAAAAAAAAAACAAAACAACCCCACCATGGACGAGAAGATAAACTCATAAGCAAAAGCCATTAGGGATTTAATAACAAGATACAGGAGACGAGACCTCATTATTGTACTGCCCACACAAGAAAGCTGAAGCTTGATTTAATGAAAGACGACCTGACCTGGCACAGATTTATTTCCCAGACAAGCCTTTCTCGTGCTCTGACAGAAGATGTTTATTGTGAGTGTTTGCTGCTCTCAATCAGGCCAGCAGCCAGGTTAACTGCCCTTATTTTTAATATAAAAAGAAGGTGTGCAGCAAAGCAAATGATTCTTGATTTCAGCTGCACAGGCAGCACAAAACACAGCTCTTCAGAGCCCTGGGGGGAAAAAAAAAAAAAAGCCACCCCAAAGATGGTGGCACTGTTTTGGTACCTAGGAGAAGACAAAAGGAAGGTTTCCACAATTCTGTGAAAACCAGCAGCCAAAATAATGCAATGGCACAAAGCAGCCTGGGCAAGGCAAGAATTACCCTCTCGTTTGTATCCGAAACATCTTGGGTGTAACCTGACTCTGGGTTCAAGTCCTGCTTTACTTGCACAGCAATCCTGGGCAGGAAAAGTGCCTCGAAGTTGGATTTGCCGCGTGCATTCCCTGGAGAGCACCAGATCCAGCCCCAGCCTTGGCACAGGCAGAGCACAGGCTCTGGTCACGACTCACCATGGGTGCCCCACGGTGCCCCAGGATGGCTGGCTTGGGTCCCAGAGCCTTCTTCTCCATGATGCAGGGGGACGAGATGGTGAGGGGGACGAGGTAAAGTGCAACTACAACAGCCAGGTATGCAGAGAACATCAGCATCTGGGAAGCTGGGATGGAAAGAGAGACAAAGAGCTGGTGAAAATGCTGGCCCTGACCTCCCCATGCCACAGGAGCAAAGCCAGGACACCTCTGTCTTCCTCCAGTATAAGAGCTCTGTGTTTAGGGAAAAACATCTTCTATTAAATTAAAAAAAAAA
>VZRN01000640.1:197799-257995 GCA_013397935.1 Dasyornis broadbenti | reverse complement strand
AAAAAAAAAATCAAGTCCTGAAGGAGGTTTTCACTTCAATTTGTACTGGGGAAACAATAAGTTAAGTGAATTGCTTAAACCCCCAGAAATGCAGCCCAAAACACTGTTGGCTTTTCCACCCTTTGGGTGGGACAGCACCAAATTTTGCCCTGCCTGACAACAGAAATAATTAATCAGTCACACAGAACTAGAAAATAAGCCAAAAAGCCACACTGGTGCCTTTAAAGTTTATGCTGGGAATCCACCAACACCACCCACTTCAACCAGGGCAAAGCCACTTCGGCTGCTCCTGCCTTTAGATTTGTGCCAGCCAAAACTGAGTTCATTTGCAATAACGTTTTACTTATGCAGTCGGAGATGTTTAAGTAAATCCCTGGGTTGTGGTGGTGCTGCAGTGCTTGGGGCCAGAGGAGCAGTCCTGCCTCCACCTGCCTTCAAGTGCCAGTGACTTCCCACCAAGCCCAGACTCCCTGGGAACCTTTGGAAGGTGCAGACAGAGCAACAGAATCGCGGCCTGGGCCCCACAGACCTTGTGCTCCTTATAAAGAACAACAGGCACCACTGAACTCCTGAGTTATCTGGAGACACTTGGAACCACAGAAGTTACACAAAAGACCTGATTTTTTATTTTTTAATTATTATTTTACAAACTCATGAAGACTTTGGAACTCAAGGGATAGCCTCAAAACCAAAAAACAAACAAAACAAAAAAAGCAACCCAAACCCTTTAAAACAAATATTTGCAATGGATGTAAGATAGAGAAGCTGGTTTGTTTTTTTTTTAAGGGAAGGACAGAACAGCCCAGCTCTGCTGCTGGCCACAAGTGATCTGGTTTCACTCATAAACAGGCTGCTCTTTGCTTCCAGCATCGAATAGGCTCATTCACACGTGTTCCCACAAGCCAGAAGGGAACTCCAGGCACTCTGCCAGGGATGTCAATCACTCACAGAGCACTCAAGGAACTCAGTGGCACCTTGCTAAGGGAGCTCACGCTGTGTCCTGCACCTTAACGGTGTCACCAGCACCCAAACCTCCAGACAGATCCTGACCCAGTTCCTGCTCCCTCCAGGAGCACCACAAAGCATCCAGGATCTGAAAAACCAGTCTAATCAAAACAAAAAACCCATATCTATTTGATCAGAAAAAAGGGTTGAAATGCCACAAAGAAATGGCAGGAACAGGCTTGCACCAAGGCCTGCAGCTGCACCTGGTATTTCCAAAAGATTGAAATCCTATTTTCCATTAAAAGGCACAGTAGGTTCTCGCAGAGGTTTTGGTTCTTCTTTTCTATTTTGAACACCACCATGTCTGCACCAAAAAGCCTACAAATTCTTCCAGCTATGATACCTTCCACAAGTAAAATTTGTCTGAAATAATCTTAAGATCAGGAAATACTAATTTTTTTTTTATTTTTTTTTTTTTTAAACAAACAGAAAAATCCAGGAACAGAACAAGAGAAGGAAAAGAGCTTCTTGGCTTAATGAAAAACAAACAAAAAAAAAAAAAAAAAAAAGGGAAAAATAGAAACAAGGTGGGGCAAAAGAGAAACAAGAGGAGCAGTCACTCCCCACTCCCCACCCTGCAGGGACACAGGAGGTACTCACTGGCTTTCTCTGTCCGTGCAAACTGCCCCGCCACCAACCACGACAGCGCTGTCACCGCTGCCAGGGCTCCTATATGCAAGAAGGGGGCTGTGGCCTGTAGGGCACAACAACAGGAGAAGAAAATGTGATTAAGAACACCCCAGCACCTTGAAAATTCGTTGATCTCACAGGTTCTGCACCGTTCTTACATCAGCCTCCTGCAGCTGTTTTGACCATAGCTTCTTCCAAATCCTGCCACTGACTTTGGCATTCAGGCCACTCAGAAGGGGAAGGAGGATTCTCTAACTCCCTTACAGGGGAACAGATCCCTGAATAACACAGATATTTGGAAAAAGGGCTGCTGGAGAGAGTCCAGAGGAGACCATGGAGCTCCTCCCAAGGCTGGAGCCCCTCTGCTCTGGAGCCAGGCTGGGAGAGCTGGGGGTGTTCACCTGGAGAAGAGAAGGCTCCAGGGACAACTTATTGTGGCCTTTTTTAGGACTTAAAGGGAGTCTGTAAGAAAACTGTGGACAGGCTTTATTAGGGCCGGCTGCAGCAGGACATGGAGGAGTGGTTTAAACTGAAATAGTGTCGCTTCAGACTAAATATAAGGAAAAAAATTATGATGAGGGTGGGGAGGCCCTGGCCCAGGGTGCCCAGAGCAGCTGTGGCTGCCCCTGGATCCCTGGAAGTGCCCAAGGCCAGGCTGGACAGGGCTTGGAGCAGCCTGGGACAGTGGAAGGTGTCCCTGCCATGGCAGGGGGGGCACTGGATGGGCTTTAAGGTCCTTTCCAACCCAAACTCTTCTGGAATTCTCTGAACACGCTGGACTGTTTATCACCAGGGTGCATCACCATGACACGAAGTTGGAGATGTATCATCTGAATCATCCTCCTGCTCTCCAATTCCCTGCCTAAATCTTAAAAAACCCCAATAAAATAAAGCACTTCTGAGAAATGTTAGTCACTTGTGTGAATGCCATTTCCACCCCCTGCATTTGCATAGATTTGCATAATCCCAAATACACGTCAATGATCACCTCTTAAGCAAAATGGGCGAAATATTTTTGGACTCTTTTTTGAAGCAGAGGGGGGAAAGGAACAGAGAGCAGCTCTATCAAGAAACGAACAGTTTTGTCAGTATTTTCCTCAGCCCTGCAGGATACCACAAGTCTTTCTTAAGACCATTTTCTCATTGCCAAGATTTCAATCTGAGGAGTGACAAACATCAAGACAGAGCTTCATCCTACAGAAATTCTCAAATCCCATGGAATTCAGCTGCACTGGCCCCTTTCTCCCCCAGGGAAGCATCCTTGCAGACACCTTACCTGCAGTGAAATAAAGACCATGTCCCACTCGTCGTCCCAAAGCTGTGCTATCGATGACATGGTCACCACAGTAGTTATCAAGGTTGTCACCAGGCCAATCTGCAACAAAGCAGGGGCTATTTACAGGCTGCAGGCTGTGGTTATCATAGAGATTGTGTAGATTGGGAAATGGAGAGAGAAAACCTTTGCATGTAATGAAAAGCCTAAAACAACCGGCACGAAGACATGTGGGGAGTTTGGGCTCGTGTGCTTGTAACCTGTCAGGTACTGGGGCTTGAGAAGGGACTCTGGACAGGACAGTGGTGGCATTGAGGTGACAGACCAAGATCCAGCCCATCAGGACCTCCCCCAGCCTCCCTGTCACGTGGAAGCACTCAGAGGCCTGAGCAAAGCAGTCAAAATGAAAACAGGATCTCCATGGTGAAGGTAAAAAGTTCAAACCATCCACAAGTGTCACAGAAATAACTCCAGCTGTAAAGACTGAAAATCTGGGCTGTCTGTCTAAAAATAATTCCCCACTCTCTGCTGATCTGCCAGAGTCAAAGGATGCTGCTGCAGATCCAAAATCTGGGTGAGAGACTTGGCAGAAAGCTGATCCCCAGAACTGAACTCGTCACTTCGGTTACACAGGGCACCTCTAGGCCAACTTCAGTTTTACTTAATACCTCAGACCAGCAAATAAAATCCCGCATTCCCAACACTCACAGGAATCACTTTAGTACACATAGCCTGGATTCTTCCTTCTACAGCCCTAATTCCCCTCGCTGTGGCCATCCTGTGTGGCACAGAGGTGTCAAGACACAGACACTCCACCCTTTCCTCCTCCCATCAGCTCCAATTTCTTGCTTCTCCTCCTCCCCTCACAGCAATCTTCAACTTGGCTTACAACCCTCAGCTCTTTGTGCAGAATTACAGGAGAAGATTGGAAGGAGCGGTGTGGTTTGCACATACCAGCCTTTCCCACACGCTTTAATCTATATTTGAAGTTAATTCAGTGCAGTTCAGAGAAAAATATTAACTTATTCCAGTCTTGTATCTCAGCCTCCTTAGGAAGCTGAGGGAGGTGTGGGGAAGGGAAGAGAGAGAGCAGCACATCTGAGCTGTGATGGAAAGTGGGATTCTTTGGAAGAAGTGAAGGAAGGGTGGGGGTCCACAGAGTAGAACTGATCGCCACCAACAAATCCCTCGTCTGGACTGACTCATCTAAGCCCATCAGTATGTCTGAAAAACATCATTTTCCCTGATGAAGAAACGTATGCCAGACTCAAGAACTGATCATTTATTTTGGAGCAACAGTCTGGCAGTCTCTGCCCCCTCTCTGATTGCATCCTCTTCTCCTGAGGAAGTGTAATTTCTATCATCTCTAAGGAAAGGAGAAAAAAGTAAAAGAAAAAGGGAGGGTGGGGAGGTCTCTGTTCTCCCTGTCCTGGGAGGTTTTCAGGCTCTGATCCTACAAGACCTGATCATGTGCAGGACTGCAGGAGGAGCTGTGTATTGGCAGACTCAGCACTGGTGCCTTCATTTCCAATTAGCAGACTGCCAGCTGCAGTGGGATCCTGCCAACCCATTTTCTCTCCCTACACACCCTTCCTCTCCCCTTCTGCGCTCCAAGCATCTTCTCTTGTGTTTCACAGCAGTGTTTTCCAAACTGCTCTACACACAAATCTCCCTGGGCCCAGCAAACCTCGCCCTGCACGTTGCACACCCCCGGTTTTAACACCCACATCTTCTCCCAAGGCTTTTCCAGCTGGCTCCTCCGAGCACGGCTTCACGGCTGCTCAGCCCCTCTCCACAGCTGGGTTCAGCACACAAAGGAGCCCCGGAGAGGTTCACGGAGCACCTGAGCTGGGACTGAATCAGGCTGCTCCAGCCATCCGTGTTTCTCCATCTCCACAGGGGGCCCCCAAAAGCCACCAAATTCTTGTCCCCAGGCTTTGACAGCCCGTCCTGAGCAGTTTGCTCATGAGGCCACTCATGCCACACACGTTTTATGCTCTTCCCGAAGACACGGCGACAGCGAGTGCCACCCCCCTGCCTGCCCCTCAGGCTCCCACAACGCCGAGATCCCGCTCCCTTCGAAGCTGAGGTGTACCTTGTGCAGCCAGTGCAGGTTCATCTGCTGTCCCACAGCGATGTGACACAGTGCCAGGATCTGGGAGGGAGAAAGCGAGCGTCAGGCAGAGGCACAGCACCACCCTGGGGTGTCGGAGCACACAGGCACACGTCACCATCCAAGGGGACAACCACCGGAGTGGAGTGAGGATGGGTCAGCAGGTCCTCTCCAAAGCCAAGGATGGGGAGGAAAAGACTTTGCCCTTCAAGGTGAAGGCAATTCAGAGTCTGGCCCGTGGTTCACAGCCTCTGGGGCTGCAGGAAGCAGTGCCTGTGTGTGGCCACCTGAATGGACACCACCTTGAAGGTCCCAGCACCCTGGGATGAAGGCAAACAACTTCCACTTGTGTCTGGAAGTGCAAACCGGGCCATACTCTGGGAAACAAGAGCTGTATTCCTCCTCTGAGGGTATCTGTCTTCTACTTTTGATCAGCTGAGGTCAAAGACCACCAATTTTTTTCACTTTCAATTTCATGCAACTTAAGGCTAAGAGGAAGAGAACAAGAAAGAAAGCACTTCTGAGGGAAAATTGCTCAACTTGTAGATGGTCTGAGAAGCTCATGGCCTTTTTAAAGCAAACACACCAACCTCTAAGAAATGGGATTTCATTCTACTCACCAACAACACCGCAATGTAGGTAAAGCCAGCAGCAGTTGTTACAAGGATTGGAATGGACCAGTCACTCCAATATCCCATTCGGTTATACAAAAACCTGGAGGAGAAGTGACAAGGACAGATTAAGAAGGCATTCAACAGCAGAACAGCTTCACTGGGATTAGACAAGACTTCAGAAAATGGATCTTTCAAGAAGAGAGATAGGCAGCAAAAAGCACCAGTCTGAAACAAAACCCAGTGTTTGTGCTTTGATCCCTTATGGAAATTAACTTTGCATAACGGAATTGGACAATTGTGTCAAACACAGCAATGGCTTTAGGTTGGGGGAAAAAAAAAAAAAAAATCATAAAAGACCACAGCTTGAGTTTTCTGAAAAATATTCCCTATAAACAAGAGAAAAGTATCTCCATGTGTGGTGGTGTTTGCCTACCCAACACATCCAACCTATTCCATGGAATTCTTCCCTGTGAGGGTGGTGATGCACATTAACAGCAAAGCCACACGAAAGGCTCGGCCTTCTCTGAGCGGAAACAAGAAGGGCACCCAGGACACACCGTGCCAGGAGAGAAGCAGAGAAACCCCAGAACTCTTCTTGCATCTTCTGAGAGTTCAAACCTGACCTGGATTAAAGTTTTTCCACTGGATTTTTAGGGGAAAAAAAAAAAAAACAACATCCCTAAATCGGCTTGGATTAGGGCTGACATCTCTGTGCAAACCCTTTGGCACAACAAGGACAAGAGAGACGCAGGGTGGAATCAGCTCATTCAATGAACTGACTGGGTTCTTTTGCTGCCTTTTTTAGGTTTCAACAGACAGAAGTCCTGCATTACATAAATGCAGGTCAAAGACTCAAGCTCCTCCCCAGCACTCAAATCCAGCATCATTCACCAGCAGGAACCTCTGGTATGTTTGGGCAAACTCAGGTGTGATTTTTGGGGCTGTCCTGTGCAGAGCCAGGAGTTGGACTCGACGACATAATTCAGGATATTCTCTGATTCTAATTCAGTCCAGGAGTAAAGCTCCCTCGCTGGATCTGGAAAGCAAATCCTTGGGCTCAACAGGCATGGCCCATGGCCAGGTTCTGCTCAGGGAGTCCAAGAGCACAAAACCAGGGATCTGCAGGGACTGACACATGCTGCTAGGAAGAAAGAGGGAAGAGAGGAAAGAGGGCTCCTCTGAAGTCTTTGCTGATGCCACCACCCAGAGCTTCCTTAGCTCTCAGACCATTGAAGATTTTGCTCTGATGTCCCTTCAATGCCCCTCTGAGAGCACCAGGTCCTCACTTGAAGTGCAAATGACTGTTTTAAAATGCTGGGTTCCATGGCAGCTATGAAGCAGATGAGCTTTCTCCAGAACTGAGAAGGAACACATTTGCTACACAGACCTGCATTTATGGTCCTGCTCCATGGGGCACACAGCCGGGTTCACCAATTACAGCATCCCCCACGGCCTGCCTGAGCCAGCACCGGTGCAGTACAAACCTCAGACAGGGCAGAGCTGAACTATAACGCAATTAAGTGTAGACACCAAAAAGGGAAATGCCAGAAGCAATAAATTTAAGATAAAAAAAAAAAAAATTACTTAAGAGGCACAAAGCACTTTGGCTAACAAGGACCTCACTGATATTCTGCCTCAAGGAAAAAAAAAGGTTAAAAGCCTGAAGGAATACAGGCTGGCCTACAATTTTGCCTTGTCCTTCTAAAGCCCATTTCAATCCCAGAATAGTCCCTTTAGCCTTTACAAGCTGACACGACCTAACTGCTGCCCAAGCTGCCTGACAGACAGCTGAAGAGATGAAAAACCTCCTCAAGGGCGGCAGAGGGAAAGGGCCCTTAGAGGTATGGGTTGAAAAGTCTCCTCCTAGAGGGTGGTGCAGTGCTGCCACAAATCCCAGAGACGGGGGAAGTCTTCATCCAGTCTTCAGCCTGACCTGCTGCTGGCAACAGTCCTCCTTGAGGGGCTGCTTGGACAGACACCTGCAGTCGTTCTTCACCTGCTGGGACAGGCTGGAGCAGGTCAGCGGAGTTGCCTGCACGTGCCATGAGACAGCAGAGCTCCCAAGGACGAGCTCAGGAGGGCAGGAACGCTCTCAGCAGCTCCTCACACCAGTATCACAGCAATTCCCTTCTCCCAGTTCCTCTGGAAGGCCCTGGCAGGAGCTCAGTGTGCCATGCCCTGTGTTGGGACGCCGGTTGCCCCAAAGAGCCTTCCTCTCCTCGGGGGGAGCTCCCAGCTTGCCAATAAATCAGCGGAGCAGAGAGGAAGGCAGCAGGAACAAGCAGCGAAGAAACCTTGTCCAAAAACGCGGCGCAGAAGCGACAACCACAGAGGAACAGCAAAGGTGGTGTTTCTAAACACGACCAGGACCACACTGTGCCTCATTAGCAACAGGTTCACAGCCCTGCTGGGAATAAAATGTTGCTTTCAACTCCTTCACACCCCGTCTGGCCCAAAACTGCTCTGTTTTCACAGAGCCCACGCAGCTGTGCTGGAAGAGAAGAGGGCCAGGCTCAGCCTGCACATACCCCGTGGAAATTATTTCCCCCCTGCCTGGAACTGGCATGGCTGTAATTAAAACCTCACTCCATGTTCTCCTCCTCCTTCCCAGCCTTTCCACAGCTGTTTTCCAGAAACCTTGCCCGACCTCTGGTGAGCAGGGATCTCACTGGGGCTACGGCACACACAGAGCACCGACCCGTTTTCAGTGCTGAACGGCAATGCTTGAAATGCTGTTTTCCTTCCAGGGCGCTTCTTCCAGGGCTGCGGTGCACAAGAGGGAATCCTTTTCCAGTGCTGTGCACAATCCAGATGTGCTTCCAGCACCCTGGGCTGCATGGCAGGGGCTTTGGTCTGCAGGTGGCATCTGGACGTGTTCAATCCCAAACACCTCTGGCACCCAGAGCAGACCTGCACATCTCCTCCCATTCCTGCAGGAATATTTGGGGACCCAAAATTTGGCAGCACTGTAGCTGCAGTGCCCATTCACAGCATCTCAGGGCTTTCCTTCATTTCTGCAGGATTGTTTTTAGCCCCTTCACAACTTTGAGCTCAGACAGAGCTGGTTTTGCACTGGGGTGGATGAGGAGCATTCACATCCTTTCTGAAGGTGTAAACTGAAGAAAGGGGTTCCAAAATACCACTTTAGAAAAGGTGTTTTTCTCATGCTGCTGGTACAAATAATCCAGAACCACGGCGATGGTTTCACTTCTCACAGTGTGGGCGTGGGCAAAGAGGAAAAAAAAACCATTTCCTCCTGGGAGGAGCCAGCTCACATCACCACGTTGGTAAACACTCTCCCCACACAACTCCAGCATCTAAAGCAGACGATTTATTTACGGGATCAGCTCCCCACTGTGTTTTAAAACGCACTTCACATCTCATGTTTGACAAGAGGATGATGTCAAAACAGTTTGGTTAGAAGACAGCCCAAGGTGCTGTCAAAATGTTTTAAGATGCTGCTGACAATAAAAGGGAGAATAATTTCCAGCACTCAATGCAGCTGGCAACACCCTGAATTCCAGCACATCCCACTGCAAAGCTCCTTTTCAGCTCCTTCCAACTTTGTAATGTTTTCCACACCCATGTGTTTCAGGCTGAATTTGTGCCACGGATATTTTGTGGAATAGCTGCAGCCAAATTACTCAGCCACTTCCAAAAACCAGCCAACCATGCACTGAGATAAACAAACACAAAAAATCCAGCCACACAGCGGGGATGTGAGGCCACGTTACATCTACACATGGATCAGGCAGAAGCAGCTCTCCTTGAGTCTCTCTTCCCTTTATCATCATTAACAAATGCATCCAAAAGATCCAAAGGAATCCAAAGCTGCATCAAGCAGGTGCCTGATGGCAACCAAACTTGCTCAGGGAAACCCTACTCACCAGTTGATTTCATTGTAGTCATTGTGAATTTCCCACCAGAAGTAAAACCAGACCAGGGTGAGGAAGAAGGACGAGGTGAGGATGAGGAACCAGAGGCGCTCCCACTGCGGATGAAAAGAGAGATCAGTGTTAACACAACTCCAGGATCAGGGCTCCATCCTGTGCCACATCCCACCCAGAAGCTGTTGAGATGGAACGCAGTAAACAGGCATTTCCAAGGGCAGATTTCCCATGGTGAAGACTGCACAGCTGATTAGGGATGTTCCCACTCCTTACGCCTTCCCCCAGACCGCTCAGATCCTGCACAGCCAAACCACCCACCCACAACATCTATTCCCAGCGACACCACCGATTTTAAGTGTTTTGCAGATAGGCCACACCAATACCAACACTCAGCGTTCAGGAACATTGCAAATTCTACTCGACGGACAAAAAAATAAATCCCTCCAATAAATCTGTTCAGGGCCCTGCTCCAATACCGTGGCTAAAATCCTAAACCACAAGGACATCAATCTGCTGTCTCCAAACTGCCCCTCACCAGCACCATTTCCACGTGCTCCTGCTTGGTTTTACTCCTTGGCCTTAAACAGCCCACGAGTGTTTTCACTTCAACGAGGAAAACACTGAAATAAATTCTTGATGGAGAATATTCAAGTGAATCCTCTCTTCCCACAATGAGCAAGGAAGGATGAAAACTGGGAAAGACCACGAGCAACTCTACCACTCTAATTCCCTTCTAAACCCTGAGCACACACTGATCCTTGTGGAAAATGCTCTTTTCTTTGGTGAGCTGTCTCCCGGCTTTTTAATTACGCAAAACAACGTAACCAATATAATGACAACAGAAACACTAAAAACTACTAATTTTTGCCTCCTTTTCCATGCTAAGGGCTGGAGTTATTTACTTCACTGTGTGTTGACTATTTTTCATTAAGCATCACCCTGGATACCAATCCTGTGACACAGCTCCTCCTTGTATTCTCCATCACGTAAAAAAAAGCCAAAAGAAAAAGGAAGCAATAAAAAGGGCCGGAATTATTTCGGTTTTTTCTGCTGTGCCAAAAAGTGATGTCTTCTGCTAGAAATTCCAAATTCTTGGCTGTATAAACCAAATCAAGACACCCACTTTTGCCCAGAGAAATGGCTGCCCTGGAAGCGTTCCAAAGGTTGGATGAGGCTTGGAGCAGCCTGGGATGGTGGAAGGTGTCCCTGCACGTGGCAGGGGGTGGAACTGGAGAGGTTTTAAAGTCCGTTCCCACACAAACCATTCCCCTCCTTCTGGATGCCTCCCAATTTCCAAGATTTCAAGTCTCACTTTCCCTGTTATTTCTTAGTGGTTTTTCCCCTCTCCATTTGGGTCTAACACCTCCTTGCACATGGAAGTTAAATATGGGTTATATTCCCATATATATTTGGGGTTTTCCAAGGCGAGTGAGGTTTTATGGACCTTTTATGCTGAAGACCAACTTTGCTACAAAAATCCCACCCTCCAGCTCTTTAAAGGTCACTCTGGGCTGAGCTTTGCTGATATGCACGCGCTGGATGACAAAGATTTGAAAAACAAGCCAAGGAAAACATTTCAAAACCTTTGAGCTCTTTTCCCCACATATATAAAAATATCATTCCCCCCCCTTATTGACATGCAAGCAGCAGAGCTCGTGGCAAGCTCTCCAAAAGCTATTTTTAGTGTGTCCTTGAGGGTGCCCTTGCCATGCCTTGCTGGTTTTGTGAAAACCCAGTTACATTTTTCTGTCCTAAGGCATCCTTCAGTGAGTTCAGGCCTAGTCGTGGGTGGGCTTTCAGAAGAACTCAAAACATTCAGTCGTTAAGGTCCCTTCTCTGATCCAGTGATCAACAGACACAATCAGCAGAATCCCAAATGGAAATTAATGAAGACACAGACATTTTACCAATTGTAGTTTGCCAGATTTTAAAATTTTTGTTAAAATCATGGAATCCTTAGTAATAAATAAATAGATAAATCAGTGTTTCACACGCATTCTCCACCTCTTTTGCACATCCCCAGTCGCCACCCTATGCCAGGTGGGAGTGAAACCAACTCCAAGTTAAGGGATTTTGGGGGGAAAAACCCCACAAATTAAAGGAGTTTGCCACAGAAAAGCCAATGTTTGATTTATCCGTGATGCTGGCTTATGGATTTTACCTGCTCATGTGCTGGAAGATTTAATCTTGCTTATAACAGCACTGACATTCATACCACAGGGGACAGATTTTCCAATTTAGGGATTAGTTTTGGTTAACTGAAGTCTGTGCCAGCCTTTTTTGCTGCAACTCCCCAACCCAGACATGGCATTATGTACTGCAGTGGCACAGGAAAGCAGAGAAGCTCGGGAAGCTTATTTTATTTATTGCCAGATCTGTAGGAGATATTCTGAAGTTTAACCACACACACACTCCCACCAAGCCCTCCCACAAGGCCTTTCTCAATGTAGCAAAACTTCCGATATTAGAAGCGAGGAATTTCTCACCTATTTCATTCCAGATGATCACACATATGCTGGGAGACACCTCCCAGCATGGCACCATTTATAAACCAAAGCAATCCTTTGACCAGGAAACCCAGGCTTTCTAAAAAAAGTTTTATGTAGAGGAGGTTTCCTAGAAATCGATCCTCTGCCGAAACCAACCTGCAGAGCCAATGCAGGTTTAGAATCTGCCCCGCTCAGGGGAGACCCCACCTGCAGAGCTGCCCCAGCCCTGGGGCCAACAGCACAAGGAGCTGGAGCTGCTGCAGAGAGTCCAGAGGAGGCACCGGAGCTGCTCCAGGGCTGGAGCCCCTCTGGAGCCAGGCTGGGAGAGCTGGGGGTGCTCACCTGGAGAAGGGAAGGTTCCAGGGAGAGCTCAGAGCCCCTGGCAGGGCCTAAAGGGGCTCCAGCAGAGCTGCAGAGGGACTGGGGACAAGGCATGGAGGGACAGGACACAGGGAATGGCTCCTCACTGCCACAGGGCAGGGATGGATGGGATATTGGGAAGGAATTGTTCCCTGGGAGGGTGGGGAGGCCCTGGCCCAGGGTGCCCAGGGAAGCTGTGGCTGCCCCTGGATCCCTGGCAGTGCCCAAGGCCAGGCTGGACAGGGCTTGGAGCAGCCTGGGACAGTGGGAGGTGTCCCTGCCCGTGGCAGGGGTGGAATGGGATGAGCTTTAAGGTCCCTTCCAGCCCAAACCGTTTACAAATCTACGGATTTGTCTGCCAGACCTATTCCCTGCTGAATTATTTCTGAATTCCCTGCTGAACACTACACAATTCTACAGAATTCCAGAGAAGCCACACTCTTGTCCATTCGGTACCTACATGGTGAAGCCTTATCAAGCCTTTAAATCACCAAACTGCCCATTATCCTCCCATAAAGCACATCAACACACTATCAGGATTCACAGCGTGACTCGGACTTAGAACTGAGAAGCAACATTTAAGATCTTAAAAACCAAGATTGCCCAGGGTGAGACTGCATTGATCTGAAGTGGTTATCACTGCATTTACATGTGCCCCTCTTCCTGAGGTTTAAATATTTTAATAGGATTATTAATCATAGAATTAGAAAGGTTGGAAAAGAACTCTAAGATCATCAAGCTCAACCATATGATATAATTAATATTCTTCATATTATATATTAAGAGTAGTAGAATTAATATTTATATAGTGATAGAATATATAAATGAATTCAATATATTTATAATTAACATTGATTTAAATTACACAATTAAGCTGGCTCTATCAGAAGCATGTCCCAAGCCCCGCCTGGGGCCTGCAGCCAAAACAGAGGGCACAACACATGAGACCATATGAAATTCCGTATTTACTACCACAGATATTCCCCAAGGTTGCTGAAATGCTGCACCATAGCTCAGCTGCCCCCTCCCACTTCCTTTGGACCCAGCTGGAGAAGCAGGGGCAGTACAACACTCTTGGCTCAAGGTCCGCTCCATGAAAGCCAAGAAAATGCAAGGCCAGAGCCAGCTGATTGCCTGACAGCCCATGGAGCAAACAGAGCAGAAGGATTTTGCTTCACCAAAGCTGCAGGAGTCACCCCAGTTGACACCAGTCCTGAAACACCATCCTGCACCCGTGCTGCTTGCTGGATGGAGTCCTTGTCAGCTCATCCCAAGCAGCACCAGCATCCCTGAGATCCGCCTACGTCTCCCAGCCTCGGGATGAAACTGCAGAAGCCCCTCCTAAGCAAACCCACACCCCCAGCATCCTCCCTGGCACCCAGAAGCCACCTAGAGTTTCAAAGGGAACTGGAAAGAGAGAAGCCTGCTTTGAACTGGGATTGGGTCTGAGGAAATGCCAGTGCTGGATGGATTAGGGCACCATTCCCACATGGATGAGCTCACAGCAAACGTTCCATCGACGTGGGTGAAGCTGGGTCCCTTCCAACACGTGCATCCGTAAGAGCTTTGCTGCGAAGGAATTCAAATGTCGCTGCTGTGACGCTGCTGGAGCGTGCTCCAGTTCATCCCAGTACAGCTCAGACAGGAACAGATGGATTTTACTTTTCCTCCTGGATTCACATCCAAGCGTGAGGATCGCACCGTGCTCACGTCAAACCCGCTGTGCCCAAAGCTCTCCCGGAGCAGATCCCACAGCGAGAGCCCACCTAAAGATTCCACCTTAAATACAGGGAGGAGACGCCACCTGCTCGGAGTTGAGGCAATCCATCACAGAGCAGATGGATCTTCCTAATTAAAAGATATTTTCTGTAAAGGACTAAAAACCAGAGAACCTCAACAGCTTGGAGCAACCTGGTGTGGTGGAAGGTGTCCCTGCCCATGGCAGGGGTGGAACAGGGTCATCCCCAACGTCTCTTCCAACGCAAACCATTCCGTGGGTCTATGAACTTCACAAGGAGTGACCACCGAGACTGGGCAGAGGAAACAACCCACTGGTGTGTAGAAGTTTAAGCCTTTTTGTTTGGAAAAAAGGTAAAGAGGAAAAAAGGTGAAGAAGGTGGGGTGGGGGGGAGGTAAAAAAGGGAAAAATGGGGGGGGAAAAAAGAAAAAAGGGAAAAAAAGAGGGGTGGGAATAGGGAGGAGGAAGCTGACCCTCTTGTTTCTGGAGCTGCCATTCATCCACCACGGAGAAGGCTCTTATTCAAGCCAAAGTGCCTTTGGGAATTCATGGCTTTCAGTCCCTGTAGAGGACCCTACCCATCCTTTGTCTCCTGAGCACAGCAAGCCTCCTGTTCATTCATTAAAAGTAATTAAATAACTGAATACAAATCAAACTAGAACAGGAAGAAGCTTTTTAACGTCTTCCCCTTCCTCTCCTTCTTCTTTTTTAATCAGAAAAATTCCAGTTTTGAAAAACAGAAGCCTTTTGTAGCAAATACAATATTTTAAAAGCAATTTCTTGCTGAAGGGCATCTTGGCTCAAGGATGGAATTTCTGCTGAGAAGAAACTGGAAGGAGTCTGAGCCCTCCCAAAAATCTGGCAGCACATTGGACAGGACATGCACAAGCAGATGGAGAACAACAGCTCATGGATCCGACCACAGAGGCAAACAAAATGCAATGTGGGAGTCTTTCTCCAGTTCCTCACTGTAAATCTCCATCCTGAAAGATCTGTGTGCAGAGATTTGTGTGCAACATTCAGAGATATCCAACATAACCAGGCCCTGGAACTCGGAAATGCAACAAGACCTTAAAGGTGTTTCATCTCCCTGCAGAGCACACCATCCTTGCGTCCCTAAATATCCACCAGCCCAGGCACCCGCCCTTAGCAAATAAATGGGGTTTTGGAGGGGTCAAGGCCACGCAGTCCTAAACAATTGCTCTCTACCTCAGGAGCAAATCCAAGAGCTGGACTCAGACTGGAGCACCACCATCACTCAAGACTTTTCAGATCATTTTAATTCGCTCCTGGATACAACAAAGAGTTTATTAAGGAGTCTGCGCTCTGCTATTTTCTGACATTTCCAAGAATCAATTTCCCGCAGGCATTTATCAGTATTAGCTTGGAGATGAAAGAAGGAGAGCTAACATTTATCCAGAGAACGCAAAAGGAAAACTGACGGCGCCGTTCTTCATTTTGAGATTACCCAATCGGACCTCGTCCAAACAAACAAAAGCTTTTCTTCAAGCAAGTTATTAAATCATCTCTCTGAGAATGAAAGATGACTCCATCTCCCAAGAGAACCAGAAACTAAGGATCACCAAGAACAAGTGTCAGCTGGAGTGTTTTGTCAACGGGAACAACACTTCAGTTCCTGCAGAGAAGTTACAAACTTCACTGTTAACTCTCAGTATGTGAATGCACAGTCCTTAAAGCAGTGGCTTGTTCTGAATTCCCACCCTCCTCTGGATTCTGCTCCAGGGTTTCGCCACCGCCCTCAGGGGGAGAAACTTTCCTCCTGTCTGACTGGGATTTCCCTCGATGCACGTTGTGCCCATTGCCTCTTGCCAAGGGCCATCTTGGAGGGGGCTCGGAGCAACCTGGGCTGGTGGAAGGTGTCCCTGCCACGGCAGGGGTTGGAATGGGACGATCTTTAAGGTCCCTTCCAACCCAAACAAATCAGTGACTCTGTCACCTCTACAGTCACTCCTTGGTCGCTGAGAGCAGCAAAATCCCCTCTTCCCACCTCCAGCTGCAGACCCCCAGTTCTCAGCCCCTTCTCCTCTGTCCCTGGCGCCTGTTCCAAACACTTTGGTGGCCCCACGGTCTCACTTCTGTCTGTTATGTGCCTGCCATGGTCATAGGGGGCCCTCAGTGCTCAGGTGTGTTCTCCCAAGTGTCCCTAGAGAGGGAAACCCACGTCCCACTGCACTGTCACGGTTACAGCCCACGATGCAATCAGCCTTCACTGCCAAAAGCACATCCAGCAGCTCAATCTCGTATTGCAGAGAGACAGAACTAATGGAAAGCACCTTGCACTCGGAGGATTTGAAGCATTTAAGTGAGCAGATCAATACACTTGGGTAGCAAATGCTGGCCTAACAGACCTTATGTACATCCAGAGCAGAACCAAGGTGCGTGGGCTGAAACTCCCTCACCCTGACAGCTGCAGAGGGATCAGGCTTTCCTGCCTCTCTTGGATTCAGGAACCCGAGAGAGCAGAAGGAGCCTGCAGGACTCCACAGTGCACCGGGCAGCTCCCACAGGGCTTTGTACCCTGCCCAAAGGCCTTGTCTTCTCTCTATCCAACAACCACCACCATCCGGTGCAAAGCTCTGCTTGAACACGTCCTCCACCTCCTGCTTTTTACTCCTCATCCTCAACTTTCTGCCTTCCCCCTCTCTTTGCTTAGTACTCCAAATTTCGTATGGAATGGGACTTGCCTCGATGGCTACAGCCCTCTCCAGGCAGGAGATGGATTGACTGGAAGGAAGGATTTATCAGCACAGCCCATTGGAGCCAGCCTGGTCACTTCATGAACACTGCCAAGGTTCCGGCTGATTCACTACTCCGTGGTAACACACTGTGATCTTGCGTAAGAGGCACCTGCCAATCATTAGAGAAATGGGAAGGAAAAGGAAGAAATTGGGTCTGACAGACAATGAGTCTGCAGTAAGCAGCAAAGAAAAGAAAACCCTGCCGCTCTGCCTGCTGAGGCTTCAATACTTAACCAGATGCTTCCTAAAGCCACTGCACACCTCAGGCACATCTTGTTTGATTATGGCAAAGACTGGGCTAATGGTTCTCTGCACACCTTGTTATAGAGGGCCATGAATGAGATTTCTGAGCTGTGACACGCTCCATTTACAATTCCATTTAGCAGGTCACACAGAGTGGCGGAGAACATATTCTTGAAATACGTGCTCCTGCTGGGGCTGCTGGAGCTGAACTGCAGCTCAACAGATGCAGCTAAAAGAGAGCCAAATCTCTAAAAATATCATAGTTACACTTTGTAGAACACCTCGAGCTCCCAGCCTCCAGAAACACAACCAGAATGGGTAGGGCTGATTCCCTCCAGGCTCCAGGGCTTGCAAAGCTGGGAGCAATCGGGCAGAGGGATAAAAGGATCCAAAGTGAGGGATAACCAAGTGCCTGGCCCTCCCTCCCCACACACTCTACCAGAGCACCAGTTTCTCATCACCCCACAGAGGCAGCATTTCCCTGCATCCCCAGCACTCATCACAAAAAACACTGGCAACCCTCGATGGCACCGAGATGGGAATTCCTGTGCTGTTCCAGACACGGAGCACAGCTGGAGCCAGGGCTCTTTCTGGCTATCAGTGGCCCCAGGGGACTTTCTGCAGCAATAATAATGTCCTGGACCAGCTCTGCCTCCTGCAATTACATCCTCCCTCTTTCATTCAACACAGAGGTAGACAAAAATCCCCGAGGGAGCTTCTGATTCATGAGGAAACAGGACAGAGTGACAGGGGACCCCCAATGCATCCCCCACAGCACGATTTACTCTATTTCCACAGCTCCTGATAATGTGTTTTTAAACTGCTGGATTTTGCCCAGCCAACATAACCAGTGCTTCTGGGCAAACGAATGGAATGATCCAAGTATTCCAAGCCTATTCCTGATGTTAACAATGCACTATAACCTCCATTTTACCAACACTTTGCATAATCAGAGGCCAAGGGGAGACAGCTATTTTTTTCCAAACTGAATAGGTCCAGATTTTTCAATCTCTACTGATGAGGCTCACCTAGGAAAAAAATTAAAAAAAAAAAAAAAAATAGAGCCTATGGTTCTTGCAGAGACCAACTGGATGAGGTCCAAGCCTTGCCTGAAGTGGGGCACCTTGCTGGGCACAGCATCCCTGCTGAGCTCTCATCAGCATCAAGCAGCAGGAGGATTTCATCCTCAGGGCCTCCTGAGGGTGTTGTTCCTGCTAACTCATCCCAGCCTCCTGACAGTCCTTTGCAAAGGCACATGATGCTGTCGACTTGCATTCAGCTGATGGTTCACTTTAATTAAAGCATCAGCATCCTGGGCAACGGGGTTCAGGATTAAAAACAGGTTTAACAAAAGCAGGCTCAATAAAAAAAAAGGACTATATAAAGTTAACTAAGAATAGAGCCAATGAAGGCTGTTAAATGTAATGGCTTCAGGATTACATTTTACTCAAGAAATCTCAGAAGAAAATTATTATCAGCAGGAGGAACATTTTGTGCATATCCTGAGGGGTTTGGAAGGTGTTTCTTTAATGGTCAGCTCCTGGCTCCAGCTGGAAATAGGACATTTGGGCCCTATACCAGGCCTAGAGAAGATCGCAATCATTAAAAACCTCAGTCACCCTCAGCAAAGCTGTGACCCAACCACCCTGCACCTCAATGGATCACTCAGTGCCAGGGGAAACAGCTCCACATTTGCCTTTGCTGATCCTATTTCCGTCCTGGCTCCAAACTGCTTTTGCCATTTGTGCAGCTCAGGCTCGGATGTGCCTCCAGCTCTCTCCTGTTGGGTGTTTATGAGTTTAGAAAGCACATATGGGAAGAACAGCGGATAAGAGAAATGCCGAATATTTATTCCTATTTAAAGAGAATTACTGTATTTCAGGAGCATTTACAGGAGTTCTGTTGCAAAATGCTCTCTAAAATATCCCAAATAATCTGATAGAGATGTCAAATAGATCCAAGGGCAAATGACTGGACTGGAAAGAGAAACAGCCAGTAAGCTCATTCCTTGGACAATTCTTCCCTTGCATCTTACCCTTGGCAGCAAATGTCTGCAAGACAAGTTCTAAAAATACTATTTTGCCCTAATGCTTGGCACAAAATACACAAAAACAAATCAAGGATTTCTGTGCTGATTCAAAGGGCAAGAGCATCACCAGCCAGTGCTGGAAGACAAAATCCTGACAGGAGAAGAGGCAGTGGATGACATTCTTGGTCTCAATACCCACTTTCCCTGGATTACAGCCCAGATTAGACCCAGTTTGGGTCTGGAAAGCCTTGCTCAGCTCCCTGCTTTGCATGACCAACAAGCACCAGCCTGCGGTACCTGCACACCCGGTGACATCTGCCCTGGCCAAAGCCCCCCTGTGTCACAGAGAGCCCACAGCAGCACACGCACAGGGACAAGGGTAAACCAGGAGCACCAGCACCAACAGCCAAACCAGAGCATTTCCCCACGGGGAAACCCACACAGGTTCTTTCTTCTCTCTCCGCTGGTGGCACAAGTGTCAGGCAATGACATCTTAAAAAAACATTTGCAAGGGTTGATCATCCAGCTATTGTGCCTGAAGGGTCAGCTGGTCTCCAGCTGAGGACAGCAGCAAGGAAAATGCTAAAGCAGTAGGTGTCTAAATGCTCGTGTTATTCAGAAACCACTGGGAGGCACAAAAACGAGGCCTAAAATAAGCAGAAATTACAGGCTAATGGAAGCTGCAGTGAAGAAATGAAAGGTCTGACTTACACAAGGTCCCCTTCCCACTTCCCAGCAGCTCTGACACATCACACTCACATCACTGTTGTTGCAAGTGGGCATTTTCTGTGATGTTCATAAATTCTGGCATGGCAAAGTTGTATTATGTAACAACAACTCCACCGAGCGTGTCTAGACAGGAGCCAGGAGGTTCCCCTGCAGCTATTTCCTCTCAGTACCCATCACCATGGCTAAAAGGCAAGCAGCCAACTTGCAGACGAGAGAAACAAGTTGTTACCATCCTGTTCTAAGCGGGAGCAAGAGCCTCCGTGCTCTGCTGAAAGCCTGCAATGCCTCACTGCATGTGCTGGAAAAGGCCCTGCAAACTGCTTCGTCTCCTGCTGCTTTCCAGGGCCAGGGCAGCACCTGAACGGTGCCAAGCCCAAAGGGGTGGCTGTGCCCCATTAAAACTGTTTTATTTCTCTTCATTTGAAGCTGGAGCGTCTGCAGCAAAAGCACAAAGACAGGCTCTGAGCAAGAGACGTGGCCAGGGAGGTGAGGAGTTCCCAGGGAGGGACATTCCTGAGTCACCTTTCCGGAATCTGGGCAAATTTCACATTTCATAGAATCTCAGAAGCAGAGAATGGTTTGGGTTGGAACAGCCCATGGGCAGGGACACTTCCCACTGTCCCAGGCTGCTCCAAGCCCCATCCAACCTGGCCTTGGACGCTTCCAGGGATCCAGGGGCAGCCACAGCTGCTCTGGGCACCCTGGGCCAGGGCCTCTCCACCCTCCCAGGGAACAATTCCTTCCCAAAATCCCATCCATCCCTGCCCTGTGGCAGTGGGAAGCCATTCCCTGTGTCCTGTCTCTCCATGCCTTGTCCCCAGTCCCTCTCCAGCTCTCCTGGAGCCCCTTTAGGCCCTGCCAGGGGCTCTGAGCTCTCCCTGGATCCTTCCCTTCTCCAGGTGAGCACCCCCAGCTCTCCCAGCCTGGCTCCAGAGGGGCTCCAGCCCTGGAGCAGCTCCGGGGCCTCCTCTGGACTCTGTGCAGCAGCTCCAGCTCCTTGTGCTGTTGGCCCCAGGGCTGGGGCAGCTCTGCAGGTGGGGTCTCACCAGAGTGGAGTAGAAACCCCCCTCTCCTGCTGCCCACACTGTGGGATGAGCCCAGGAATCTCTGCTGGGTTGCCCAGCGTGTGCCCTTGGAAGTGAAGCTTCTCTTTGGCTTTTTTTGGCTGCTCTTTGGAGAGAAAACTCAGTTCATTTCCTTGCCACAACATCATTTGCAATTCCAGAAAAGCCATTTTCATCTGGCTCATATCCTCAACTCTGTGGAAATGGGAATAATTATCCCTCTCATCAAGAGCTGCACATTGATTAAAGCGCCTCCCATGGAAGGTGGTACAGAAATAGCAAATCTGCCAAACTGCTGCTCCGGCACCTTGCTGCACTCCAGAGTTTTTCAAACACCATCACAGCCACCCTGACTTTCCACTCTCCTTTCAGAGAACAACCTGCAGAGGAAATTTTCAGCAAGTTCAAAAAACCTGGCACTGAAAATAACCCAAAGCTCAAGATTTTTCCTACTCCATCACTCTCTGATTGTAAAACATTCCAGGGAAACAAGTGCTAATCCTGCAGCTCTCCCACGTGACTCTGGACATTTTGGATGAGCAAACTGCTTCCAAACCATCTCTGCACAACCCAACGTGGAATCCAGCCAGCTGGAGATAAAGCCCCTGTGGTGGCCAGGAGATGGATGGACCAGTCAGATACCAGCTCGGGGAAGGATGCAGGGAAAGAATTCCCAAAGCACCGCTGGCTTGCAGCCTGGAATTTTACAGACCATGGAAAACATGGCTTTTGGCTTCACGTCCGGGATAGATGCTAATGAAGAACATTTCCAAGCACAGGAATAGATCATGCCCAGAGTGTCAACAGTGCCATCCCAAGAGGAACTTTTATCCCAACCACACAACGTGTCTCCTGCATATGGAAGGGAGTATGACCCAAAATGAGGCACAGCCTGTGTCACACCACGGTGTAACACCCGCATTCACTGGTCCTTCACCACCTTTCTCATGGAGCAAAGCAGCTCTTCAATCTGCTGCTTGGAAGTGAACCCTGGCAGACATCAAAATCCTCTAAGGGCTGCTGACCACACTCAGAATCAATTTTTTCTCTTCCTGCTCTGTTCAGATCATGACAAACATCTTGGACCTGAAGGAACGTAAGATAAATACATAGCAAAGAAAAAAGAATAATTTAATTTTACAGTAATTTTTACCTCCCCTGCAAAGAAAGCTTTCCCAGCCCTTTTCTCTCCTTCTCCCTGCAAGGGTAAAACTGCTTGTGCAGCAAAACCCACGGCAGGGAAGTCACCTGCAGAGTCACTGCAAAGTCATCTGCCACCTCCGCGAGCTTTGTCATCACAGCCCTTACGCGGAAATTTGTACCATCGAGAAAGGGAATTCTGGGGAGGAATGGCCTTGAACATTCTTCTGCCTTTGGCTGGGCTGGGCTGCTTCAGTGCACCTCAGAGCATCCACGTTGCTTCAGTGAGAGGCAGCTGGTGAGAAGAACGCCTGCTTTTTCAATCAATAGCTAAAGCAGTCATGGTTCTTAATGATGACTAAATATATGGAGGCACATTTGGTATAAGACACCTGTTCACAGCCTGCTTGTTTTTCAAAGGGAAAATACAGCCGGCATTGCCTTCACAAAGCACAGGAAAAGTAAAAACTGATTTACAAACCCACTGCCCAAACATAAAGGTGTCAACTACGCCTGCAGGACACCCACCCCAAAAAATCCAATCCTTTGTCACAGGAAATATCGGAATCATCCACGGCACCGCAGCTCCCGTTCCAGTGGGACTGATGGAATTTCTAAATATAGCACATGCTAAGCCATACTTCCGATTTTTTTTTTTATAGACTCCTCAGCAGTCTGGTTATTATTGCTCCAGATCTGCTGAGAGAATATCAGGAGTATTTCACAGAGATCCATAAGGACTCTCTGTTCCTTCCTCTCCAAAGGCAGCGCAGGAAGCTCAGAGTAGGAGATGCATCTGCTGTTTCAGCCCACAAGCTCCAGAGAAACCTCACCTTGGATTTACTCCAGCACCAAACAGGCTGCAGCTTTTAGAAGAACCAGGAAAAAGGGAAAAGCAACAGCTCTAAAGCCAAGCAGGAGCAGACTCCCTGAGGGATGTGATCTTTTACATTTTCTTGTTGCGTTTAATACCCAAACGGGGCTGATTTTTCCATTTTCATCACTGGGGGCATTTCCCAGAGCATCTCCTGGCTGTGCTCAGCAGCTCTGGGAGCAACACAAAGGATGGAGAGGACAAACACAGGGAGGCCTGGCATTAGAAATCCTTTCTTTCCCCACCACACGAATCTCTGATGAGCAAAGCTTTCCTACCAATTGTTCATCCATCAAGGAAACAACGTCAGAACTGATTTTCTCCAGCCCAGGCCCACCCCTCCAAAAAGTCCTGCCTAAAGCAATGACTGCACTATGCCAGAGTGGGGAAAAAAAAGAAAAAATAAATAAAAATAGTGTCAATAAATCTCCTGGAAGCAGACTGTGACCACAGCCCTGATTTACAGCTGAGCTCGCAGGAAAAAGGTGGACTATGACCCCCCCCAACCTCAAATTAGGAAGCCACAGGGAGAACTGCTTGTGGATGTTGGCATTCCCAGAGGCAGGCACAAAACCCTCCAGTCTGGCCAAGTCTCCAACAGAACAGATCTGCACCATTTCAAGGAGCAGATCGAGCTTCAGGTGCCTTATACAATCCATTAAAAAAATCACATTTTGGAGCATGTCCAGGGAAGGGGCTGGAGCAGCAGGAATGGCTGAGGGAGCTGGGGAAGGGCTCAGCCTGGAGAAAAGGAGGCTCCAGGGGGACTTCCTGGCTCTCTGGGGGTTTTGTCTGGAGAATCTTATCCAGAAGTTTGGGCTCTGCCCATCAGACAGCCTGATGCTTTCTCCTTACACACCACCTGCGTCTCCAGCAGAAAATCTGGACTTCAGAGGAACTGGCAGATTTATTTCTGTGGCCAAGTCTTTTGCTTCTTGATGTGCTCCATGCTGAGTGCAAAGCCGAGTTATTAACGTGCAGTGCTCCCAGTTCACACAGCTGATGCATGTGGGAAACCACCAGACAGACCTGGCAGCTGCCTGGGGTCGTGCAGCAATATAAAATAAATCTGACAGAATCAAACAGTAGCTCAGAGGAGGCTGAACTCTGTTTTCTGCTGGCAGGTATTTTAAAAAAGCCAACAAGCCTTACCAAAAGTACCTTGTCAAAACTATGGCCTGTGGCACACAAAAAATGCTTCCTAAAACAACCAAACAAACCCCAAAACAAACAAACCCCAAAACAAACAAACCCCAAAACAAACAAACAAACCACCCACACAGAAGCCTAAAAACCCCACAAACCAAGAGTCAACAAACACCAGTTACAGTCTCGGAATCAGCAGAATCACAGAATGGTTTGGGTTGGAAAATCCAGCTCCAAAGCCCTGCTGTGGGGCAGAGGTGCTGGAAAACAAGTCATATCACCACTGGACAGCTCAAGTCCCCCACCCAGAGCAATCAGACGAGCTATTCCTGGGTTGTAGCCATGGATTCTGGACACAGCAGCACCCTGGGAACAAACCGGGAGGTGCCAAATGGGATAAACCAGCCCAGAAAAGCAACTGCACCGTGGATGCTATTGAGCTTAATGAACTGCCCCTAAATTATTAGGTCTGGCCTGATGGAACACCCCTGGCCTGCCTTGAGCAACAATCTATAGTTTAAATAATAATCTATAGTAGAAATATAAATAGTTAAATAATAATAATCTATAGTATAATCTATAGTATAAACAATCCAATTTATTGGATTATAAATTAGAGTCAACAACTCGAGCAAGGTACAAATGAAAGATCAGCTTTGGAAGCAGAATTACCGTAACACCATAAACAGCCACACGTTGCACCTCCCTCCTTCTATTCTTCATTACAGCGAGGCTGTACTTTCATTTTACAACGACAATCCTGGAGCTTGTGAATCTTCCCTCCAAGGGCATCTTTTTAACCAAATTCTCTTCCTCTGCTGGCTGAGAACACCAGGACCAGCACTCCCAGGTCTGGCAGCTTCCCAGCCGCTCATCCCCAACCCCGGAGCGCTGTGGTGACCCAAGGGCACTTGGACTTGCTGAGCCTCATCCCACGGATCCAGCCTGTCCAGATCCTCCTGCAGAGCCTTCCTGCCTTCACCATTCCCACCCAGCCTGGGTCTGTGAACTGAGGGTGCCCTCTAGCCCCTCACCCAGACCTTGGATAAAGATATTGAACGGGGCTGGCTCCAACCCTGAGCCCTGGAGGGCACCACTGCTCTCTGGGCCCAGCCAGGGTTTCACCCACACGCCATGGGCAGCCAGTTTCTCCCGGGAAATGCTGCGGGACGCTCTACTGAAGCCCAGACGGACAAATCTCCAGTCATCCTTTGGAGCTGCCACAGCTTCCTTTGTCTCCTGGGGACACACAGCGGTGTTTGCACACGTGGCAGACGCTGGGAAGGCATTTAGGCCTTGTTCAGTCCGTAACTCAGCCAGCTCTCCACCTTTTCCAAGCCCTACCAGGAATTCAGTAATCCAGTCTCCACCACCTTGGGTACCTGCTCTTTTAGCCCAGTTTTGTGCTCTTCAATGTTTTTGTTTTTTTGGTTTTTTTTTAGAGTAACATTAAAAAAAAAAACCACCTCAGCCTTTTCCAAAGATGAACCAGCACCAGAGGATCCAGAGGGAAAGTGACAGGGAGGCCACAGGAATCAACAGATCTGAATCACTGCTCAAGGAGCAGCCAATAATAGGAACATCTTGGAAACAACTGGATTGAACATCCCTGGATATGTGTGAGGCCAGGGAGAACCAACCTGCCAGTAAAGCACTGAGATTTTCCCTAAAAATCACTACCGGAAAGCTTTTCCAGAGGAATCATAACAATCAACAACTTCACACAACATCTAAGCCTATCTCCCTATTTTATTTTTATCCCTATCCTGCAGCTGAGAAATAAGGAAACAGGAGCTTAAATCATGAATTTTTCAGGGGTCCACAGCCATCTCTCTGCCTGTAAAAGGCACAATACTCTTTGTGAGCCCTGAGAACAATTAAAAATATTTCCTGCTCACACTGAGGCCATCACAGGGTCCTGCACTTGTTACAGACAAAACCATTTGCATCAGGATAACCCAAACCATTTCATTTCCCCCACCAGCCTTCTCATTGTCCCTACAGGAAAAGCAGCATTTCCAGGAGGAGACTGCTCTGGATAAGTCGGTTTTCAATATCCACAAAGCCCATGAAGAGATAAACAGTGACCCCTGAGTTTGTCTTTCATGCTGAGAGCCCACAAAACCAAAGCCTCTATTCACAGACAGCAAATCAATCCTGACCCCCTCTCCAGACCTCGGAGAAAATTAAAATCATTTTTAAACCCCAGCAAACTCTGACATCTGGAATTTGACTGCAGCAGGACCCCGAGGAGGATAAATAGCTGCAATTTAGCAGGCAGCAGTGACAGCACACAGCTCCAGAGGACTCCTTTCCCACCCCTGGAAATAATTAGATTCGTATTTAAATCACCCTCCTCCCACCAAATTGTACGAAAGCAAATCCACTGTAGAAAGTTCTAACAAATAAAAAGCAGCAGCCAAACACACAAGGAGCACCAGATTTATCTCACAAGCTTCCCTCAGCAGTGTCAGTGTCCCTACACTGTAAACATGGCTTAATAACGGAGCTAAAGTCCTCCTTAAGCAAAATTAGGGGAAGCCAAGGAAAACAAAGGCTAATCCTATTTCAAGCCAGCGCTGTAATGAGAGACAAAAGTGTTTCTACAAAGCTCAAGATGTCCATACATGAATTATTAAGCTCAAAGCCTCTTTTCCACCAGTGCAAAAAGCACTTTATCCCAACCCCGCAAGCAAGGCAAGAGGTCAAAAACTGGGCAGTGCAATAATTGAATGATTTTCCCCCAAAGCATGCCCACATATTTATTTTTTCTCCCCTTACTAATCCCTTCCTGGACACCTTTTGAAGTGTTTGTAGAAGGTGGAGCCTCCCAAGATCAAGGCCTCCATCACAAAGGCAGCAAGGTTCCCATCCTTCAGAAAATACCAATTTTCCACCTAGGAAGTTGCTTTCCAGAGGTAGCTGGGTGGCATTTAATGCACCTCCTGATTTTGAAGGCATCCTCAAGCTTTAACTTGCTCCAACGAGGACACAAACACACCCAGAGGAAACAATGGTATCTGAAATTTTAATTTTCTGTTCTCCACCAGGAGTTCCCACCCATTTTTAACACCTAGCAGCCTCTGAGCAAGTCAGTCCTGAAAAAGTAAAATAGGAAAAAAGAAAAATAGAAAAACACAAATAGCAGAAGGAACACACTCTGCCTGTTTCTGAGAAGCACCATGAATGTCACCCAGACCTTTTCCTTCTAGATCTCAGAGCAGGGTAAAATACAACAACAACAACAAAAATCTCTTCGTCTGGTGCTGTCTTTAAATCAGCATCATCAGGAACAAGAGGACAAGAACTCCTCGTCCTCAAGCAGGTCTGAGATATCTGAGTTAAAAGGGGGTTGCCTTTGAGCAGTCTGGTGTTAGTGCAGCTCTTAGGAAAGACATTGCGGCTGTTTCTCTCCTTTCAAGCAAATAAAAACCAAGGAGATCACAGAAAAGAGGAAGAAAACCAGAACAGGTTAAAAAGGGAGGGAAAGAGGTGTGCAGTAATTACTAAAACCCACAAAGCGACATGAATCATTTTACTGCCAAGAAATGGGGGGAAAAAAAGGAAGAAAAAAGTTCACTCAGGGCAAGATTAGCTGTTGAACAAGCCCATGCTGGTGGAAGCAATGCAGAAATGGAGAAACTGGAGAGTTTCTTTTCCCCTGTTGCTGTTTCTGACCTCAGACACCCTGGTGGCTTCAAAGGCATCGTCCCCTCACCCACGGCCATCCCTACAGAGCATTTCAGCACCAGGGCTGGGAGAACTTTCTCCCAAGACCACAGTCACCACCCGCAGCTTCCCCGCAGGCTTCTGAAGAAGGCAAGCCCAGAAGCTGCTTTAAAAAGTCATTACTGCCACCTCTGAAAAACCCTTCAATCAGTGGTCAAATTCTAATGGAGGCTTTAGAGCCATTGCAGCTCCTTTTACCTCTCTAATAGCTTTAAACGTTGGTTGCCAGTGTTGAAAATCTCAAATTTAATTTGCTTTCAAGCCACAGAGGCACTGGACTAATAAGGAGCTGAGCGCTGGCTTCTCATAAAGCTGTTTTAGTGCTCATAAACCAGTTAATGTGGCAACACCGGCAGATGCTTCTCAGATTCTCCCTGGGGTGTGATATCCAGGTTGGCGCTGGGATCCGTTTACAAAGCACAGGTAAGAACAGCATCTGAAGGGTAAAATGTCTATTCCCACCTGGAGATCGGTCAGAAAGGAGGAGAGGAAGACAAGTCTTCATTTCCAAAGCTGTCCTGTAGTGCTTTACGAGCCCTCAATAATTAGAAGGGGTGCAAGGCTTGTGAATAAAACAGATCCAAGAGCATCTCGTGTACAGCAAAGAACTGAGCCCTCAAAGGGCCCAGAAAAGCAACCAGAAATTCCCTCCGGCCCTGCCCCAGGAGCTGCTGCAAGCCCCATCCCCTGCAGTGACAGACTGCCCCATCCATCAGGGCTGATGTGCTTGCCCAGCGCCGTTCTGCAGGCAGTGACAGGAGCGTTTCCAGGGGAGCCCATCCATCACTGCTGGCAGCCTCAGAGGCAAAAGCATTCCCTTGGGACGCCACTGGGGCCAGCTTCCATAAAATGACAGGCCGGAGAACAAGTGGTAATTGATAAGGACAACAGTTTGGGAGCACAGGCAGGGTATTAACTCATGAATCACACCCAGACAGAGAGGGCAGAGAAGTGCTCAACTTTAACCCTGTTGCAAAATATAATTGTTTAGCAGCAGTTGGCAGATGATTTAATACCTTAAAGCATCCTGACAGGTCTGTGGAGCCTGGGTCACTTCTCCATCACTTCTCCCCAGCTGCAGCTACTTTAATGCTCTCACACAGATCTGATTTTAAGGAACAAATTCAGCCCAGGAAAGGTTTGTTTCCCAGAGCAGAAAAAAGCGTTTTCCTGAATTTTGCAAAATTTTCTAGAAGGAGGAGAGAGAATCACGGAATGAATACAACAGTTTGAGCTGTAGGGGACCTTTCAAAGCTCATCCAGCAATAAGCAGGGACACCTTCCACTATCCCAGGCTGTTCAGAGCCTGTCCAACCTCACCTTGGACACTCCCAGGGATCCAGGGGCAGCCACAGCTGCCCTGGGAATTCTATTCCAGGACCTCCCCACCCTCACAGCCAGAAATTCCTTCCCAATATCCCATCTATCCCTGCCCTCTGGCAGTGGGAAGCCATTCCCTGTGTTCTGTCCTTCCATCCCTTGTCTCCAGTCCCTCTCCAGCTCTTTTAGGGCTCCTTTAGGCACTGGAAGGGGATTGAAAGTATCAAATTTCACTTCATTGACATGAAGAAGAAACATTAAATCGACACCTTTAAAGCCAAAGTTTGGTGAGGTGATGAGAGCCAGACCCCAAGCCTATGTTTCATTCTTATCATATCCATCATTCAGGGCTTTTATTACAATTAAAAAAAAAAGCCCAGAGGGATACTAAATATTACAAAACGCAGCACACAGCAGCAAATCCCAAACCCACCAAGGAAACGGAATAAGGAATTTGGGTTGAAAGGAACCACCAAATGCAAACATTTGGGTTTTTATCACCCAAGAAGTGGTGACAGTTCAGCATGAGGGTTGTTGAACTTCAGAGAATTATCCTACACCCAAATCAGAGCTTGGGGGGTTGAAATCCCAACAAATCCATTGCGCCGGCTCTGCCCACATTCCAGCGGCGGGGAGGGGAAAGGCAAAGCACTCTGACCCTGAATTGTGACGCTCTCAAGAGCTGGCAACGTCACCCTGCTGAATTACAGCCCTCTCTTCCCAGCACACATTGATCTCCAAGCACGGGGAGTGCTGGCACAGAATCCCAAGGGAAACACCCCTGGTTAGCTCCTCTGACCCCACCGCACCAGAAATGAGATCGAGTGCCCTGACTGCACACCCCCCACTCAGGAAGGGGCTTCTGCAAGGACGAGCAACAGCGCCAGGGCCAGAAAACAGCTCCCAAATCCTTCTTCTGCCCATTCCCCCCACCCCAGGTCAGCTTGGGCTGCTCTGCCAGCAGCGCTGAGATGGGAACGGCACCTTACAGGAAAGGAGGGGAGAGGGAAAATGACAGCAAGGGAAAAATAGGAAGGAAAAAAAAAAAAAAACCTTGAGATTACCATGTCATAGAACCACAGAAAGGGTTGGGATGGGAGAGACCTTGCTGGCGGTCACCACTGACGAATTCTGAATCCCTGGCATCATCCTTCTCCCTGGAATCTGGGACTTCCCGACAGCTGCCCGGTGGTTTGGAGGCCAGGAGTGTGGCACTGATGCCACCAGGAATCACAGCTAACCTGGGGCCTTGCGGGGTGTTCTCTGCAGCTTTAGCTGCTTTGCCTTCGAATCCAGCCTCTGGATAATATTCCAGGCAGCCCCAGAGCAGGACTGACCCTTTTGTTGGTGATTGATGGGCTCCTGTAGCAGTTACTTACAGAATTTCTAATCCCAGTGTCTCATCTGGGCCTCTCCACCCTCAGAGCCAGGAATTCCTTCCCAATATCCCATCTAACCCTGCCCTCTGCCAGTGGGAAGCCATTCCCTCTTGTCCTGGCACTGCAGGCCCTTGTCCAAGTCCCTCTCCAGCCCTCTTGAAGCCCCTCGAGGTATTGCTTTGTAATTAAGAACTGTTGCAAATCTAGAACTTGCGGAAGCAAATGCCACACTCACCTCAATCTATTCATTAGCTATTCCCACTGAAGACAATTAAAACCCTTAAGCAGAACAAGAGGCTCACTCCAGCTGCACTGGAGTGTTTAAAAGACAGCTCTGAGCAGAATTTGTCTTCAATCCCAAAGAAATTAATTTTCCAGCTATTCCTCTGTTCAGCCCTCTGGGCTCATCCCAGTGAAACTGGTACTAAGGTGCCAAAACAAAAGCAGAGGTTGCTTTAAATTTTTTGGCTGCCATTTCAGGCCAGGGCGGGCAGAGGGATTATTTTTATTTGATTTTCTCAGTTTCCTCTTATACAATACAGAAAGCCACAGCAGACTGGCCCCATCCTTAAATCCTCCAGTCACAAAACCAGTAATAAAGTTTGAAGTAGTGGCAACCCCAGTTTTCAACAGCTGCTTGTGAAAATTAACTGTAACTTCACTTTTCTTTCAAAATAATTCCCACATGCCACAGTCATAAGCTGTCCAACTCAAAGCAAGCAGAAAAAGGAAATTTCTTTTTACTTATCCTGAAATAAGAATAATATAAAGTTCTAACTTCAACAACTGAATGTATAAAATTCTTCCCAGATCTCTGCTTGAGGGCTCCTATATATGCAAAAATCAACAAAGCTTTTACAGATTTATAAATATTGTGGTTTATTATGGAAATAGTGACAGGCTCCTAGTGAGGAACTAGTGCTAGAGGTGATGAAAGTAAACCCCGAAAGAAAATCCAGTGAAATACAGAGCAGGGAGATGCTCACAGGGAGGGAAAATGGGAAGGAAAAAATAATCACAATTTCCCAGGTTGGCTGGGAGTTTTAAAGAGAGACTTAAGAGTTTTATTTCAGACCCAGCAACTGAGATTACACAGAAGAGGAATAACTCTGTGACTTTTGAAGGAACTTTTGCTCTCAGAGGAGCCAAGTCCCCACCTCAACTATTTGGTGGAGGATAAGTGGTGCCCTGGGCGATTTTTCATGCCAAGCATTACAAAGATGAGCCAGGCTGGCAGACACGCTCGCCTCTCTCCTCAATGTGTTTCTGCTGTCAGGGAAATACTCAGCTACCAGACCCAAAATCTCAACCACCTGCGTTTATTCATCACAAAATAAACGAAAACAACCGACAAACAACAACAACAAAAGAAATCTTTAAGCACCACCAGCAGAAATCCAGCAAAAATACAGCCAAGAAGGGGTGCTCCTGAATTAGGTTCTAATCCCAAGCAGGTAAGCTCTGCCTCAGTCCTACAATACAGGAAAGGCTCAGAGCAGCTGAACAACACCCTAAATGAAAAGGTGTGCGAAAATACAATAAATGGAAGGAGGGTCCCGGGACCATCTGCGGTTCTCCATTTCTCAGAGGGAATGTACTCAGAAATAATGCAATGCCTTTTTATCACTCTGAGAAGTCCATGCGTCCACCCAAAGCAATCTCGCTAGAAAATGTCTTTATTTCCAGTTAGGATACCTGTCAAATGTTATCTGTTAAACTGGAAAGGCTTCTCCACTCACTCAAGCTGATGGACATCAGATAATTAAAATCAAGAAGAGCAGACAAATATTGGATCAGATAAGATGCAACTACTGGACTGTTTTATTTCCTTGCCCTTCATCCTCCCTTCCTCTTCCCAAGGCTGGATCTTAGCTTTTCCACAGTTCTCTTTCACAGAATCCCAGAATGGTTTGGGTTGGAAGGGACCTTAAAGCTCATCCAGTGCCACCCCTGCCATGGCAGGGACACCTTCCACTGCCCCAGGCTGCTCCAAGCCCTGTCCAGCCTGACCTTGGGCACTGCCAGGGATCCAGGGGCAGCCCCGGCTGCTCTGGGCACCCTCACAGGGCAGAATTCCTTCCCCATTCCCAACCTTTATTCAACCCTTGCTTGCCACGAGGCAGGAGGGGGAAGGAAGGAGGCCAGGGCAGAGCAGGCTGATCTCCTGCTCCTGCCAAAGCCCGTCCCTGTGTCCAGGCACAGACAGGATGTCGGGCAGGACGACCTCCAGCCTGACCCAGCGGGCAAACCCCGAGTGCTCGCGCTTTGCTCCACCAAGTGCTGCCCCATCAAAACACAGCCTCGTTTATCCCACAGGATGGTCCAGAGGGCAGAGACACATCTGGGAACAAAAGCCATTGAATGGGCTAACGTGCCAAAGGCATTCTGCCCCAGCTTTGCTGGCAACCCAGTGACCTGAAGGCCTAGAATTAAAAAAGAATTAGAGCAAGGAAAAACTGAAGTGCCTCTCTTTCGAGGAGAAAATTGATAAAAGCGGGGTCTTCCCCAGCCTCCACAGGCCCAGCTGACATGAACAGAGACTGTCTGAAACAGTGAGTATGTCAGATTTACCAGCATGAGGTTAGGGCTTGGCTTCCCAGAAACAAGGGTGCACTTGTTCCTGTGTCTGCCAGACAAGGGGATGCTTTGTGCAAGTCAAAGAAATCGTGTATTTTTCTAATGCCTGACATATGGAAGGGATTTACCTATTTTTCCCCTAAAAGAGATTTAAGTGGGTTCAGGGCACTGCCAGAGGGGAACCAAACGAAGCCACAAGCCCCAGCAGCAGCTGAGCGTCCAAAGCCAGCATCCCTCTGGAGAGCAGGCAGAAACTTGGCTTATTTATATATTACTAATTTTTAAATCTCAAGGGTAAAGTGTTGGGGAAAGAAAATAAACAATCAGCCATCATAGGAGTAATTGAAATGCTGGAGTTGGCTCATCACACAAGAACTTGGATATTTCAAAACAGACACGGGTCCATCCTACAGCAGCATCGAGGCAGGTCCCACTTTGCCTGGTGCTGTTTATCCCTCACTTGTGGCTGGAGAAGCAGGAAACGCTGATGGTTGCACACAACAGCAGCAAAACACTTTGGCCAGAACCGAGCACACAGCTACCAAATCCTGCAAACCCGCACAGAGTAATTCTGCATCAACTTCACAAAAAAAAAAAAAAAAAAAGCAGTGAAATGAGAGATCCTTTCCAGATATTGCTCAGCTAAAAGCTACACCCCCACTCCTGATCCAGCTTGAGGCTCTTGAGCGTTTTGGGGAAGGAAAACACCCAGACAAGGAGGCCCCATCACAGAGGGGTGGTTTGCTCAGGATGTGGGGTGGTTTGAGCGGTGACAAAGCAGGTGTGGTAAGCAAAGCCTCCAGGAAGGCACCACAGCGAGCTCCCTCTTACAGGAACCAGGAGGTGTTGTTTTAGCAGAAAGGTCACCGCAGCTCTGTCAAAAAATGTCAGACATGAGGGGACAGCAGTGAGCAAGAACGAAAGAGCTTTGTGGTGACAGGGGCAGTCCGGGGGAGCAGAAGAGCTGACCTGTCACCAACGCCAAAAATGTCCATCTCTCCCCAAGCATCGTTAGATGGGAGACTGGGAAGGAATTGTTCCCTGGAAGGGTGGGGAACAACAGGGTGCCCAGGGAAGCTGTGGCTGCCCCTGGATCCCTGGCAGTGTCCAAGGCCAGGCTGGACAGGGCTTGGAGCAGCCTGGGACAGTGGAAGGTGTCAGAGTTGGAACTACATCATCCTTAAGGTTCCCCTTCCCACCCAAACCGTTCTGTGATTACAATTAGGTTCCTACCAAAAGGGAGCTGTCTCTCCCCTGTCCCTCTGGCAAGCATCCAGCTGAAATAGTTGGGAAGTTTAGTCCAGCAAGGCCACTTTTGCAAAAAGAGGACGTTAAAGCCCCCAGATTTCTGCTGCTCACATCAGCCTCAAACCAAGAGCCATCCCAGCCCAGCAGCCACAGACACACACCTGATGGGCAGAGAGGCAAGAGCCGCTCTCCTCAGACCGAGGGCCATCTTTGGCACATGCAGCATGATCTGAACAACCACCCAACCTTTATTGATTGGGAATTGGTGCTGCTTTTTGTCACCCAAAAGCCAACCTTGGCTTCGCAGCCAGCTTCGGGAGAGCTCACGAGGAAGTTGATTCAGTTTCTAAGAGTCAGAGGCTGCAAGTGCAGACTTCAAACAAAGCCTCGGTTGTTTCATTTTTTTGTTCCGTAATTCTCCCTGGAAAAGGGCCTCATTTGACTTCACTGAAGTCAATTGACTCTCAAGTGCTTGCTGACATCATCTGCAAATAAGCATCTGCCAAATAAAGGCTCAGAACTGCCCGTCAAGTGGAAATGATGGGTCCAGTCCAGTTCATCAGCTTCTCCCTTTAACTACTCACTGCAGACGTGGCACAAAGGCAAAAAAAATTAGAATAATTTTCAAGGTTGAGATGAGCTACAAAGAGTAACAACCAAAAAACAATGAAAGCCTCCAGCCACACACAATCACATTTCCAGCTGCTCTTACACCCTTGAAATCCCACTCTGGAGCTTGGCCACAGCTCTCCTGGAGACAACCTGGAGAAAAAACTTCGATCTGCAACCAAGCACCCCTAAATCCAAGTTCCCTTTCCCAGAGGAACTCGTGAGACAGTAAACGCAGACAAAAATCACCAATCACCTTCACAGCCAACAAAGAGGAGTCATTACGTTTTCCAGCTTTGCTAATCAGTTTTGTTAATGAGACATGTCAGCAGCACAGAGGTTCCCAATTCATAAAACCACACGCATTCCTGGAACCCAAGCACTTTGGATCCCCACCCAGACCCCACAGGCAGCCGAGTCCTCTCCAGAACAACAAACTGGCAGACGACTGGAATGCCTTGTGATGAGTGCCAGGAAAGCCACACCACCACATATTTTCAAGTTCTTGCCTGCTGACCATTATTTCAGAGAGGGACATTTGACAGGGGCCTGGAATGCCAGGACAAGGGGGGAATGGCTTTAAACTGAAAGAGGGCAGGAATAGATGGGATATTGGGAAGGAATTCTTGGCAGTGAGGGTGGGGAGGCCCTGGCCCAGGGTGTCCAGGGCTTGGAGCAACCTGGGATGGTGGAAGGTGGAATTAGGTGATCTTTAAGGTCCTTTCCAACCCAAACCATTCCGTGATCTGCTCTCAGACCTTTCTTTCCCAACTTCCACCTCTTCCGCTGCACACACCTCTCAAGGATCATCACCATGAGCTAATCCTGCTCCTTCCTGTCCCCTCCATTTCATTCACTCCCACTGGGGTCAGGGTCCCCCTTCTTATCTAGTTCGTTTTCGTGGTCATTTTGGAACCACAAGCATCCTCGAGGCACTTCCATAAAGTCTGCTTTTATGAGAGACAGGAAAAAATACCTTCTACTTGGATAGAAGAAAAAGAAAGGGGGAAAAAAGCCTTTTCTATCGGCCTCTGCACTCCCCCAGTGCATCCAGCCACCCAGGAAGGACTCGCTGCAAAGTTGCTCTCCAGCATTTTCTGCTCTGTCACAGCCCAACTGTCCTTGGATCTCTTCCAGGACACCTGGGAATTCATGAGAGAGGCTGGAAAGACAGAGTTGGTGAAGCAGGAGCCTGGCAAGTTCAACCCCAAAAGTAAAGGAAATCACTCGAGTCCAACTGAAGGGCTGCAAGGTCACCCTCACTTCCCTCTGGGTGAGGAAAATCCCGTCTCCTCTGGAAAGGGGCCACAATTTTTCACTGTTCTGTCAAGATCAGGGAGAGAACTTGTGGCATCAAGACTCCTACAAGTCAAACCTCCGTGGTGTTAATGCCATTTCACTTTTCTCATTTTCTCTCCTCACAGTTCACACTCAGGGCTCCACACATGGGAAAGGACTAAATATCTGAGTAAAGAGAGACACAATGAATTAACCTCAGATTAACAGGATCACAGGTTCCCGTTGCCTCTTTGGAAACGGGAGTTACCCAATTCAGTCTTAAAAGTCTACCTATAACAACAACTACACAGTCAAGAGGGAAAACATTTGTTTAGGAAAACAAGCAGAAAAACCACCTATTTTTTTCCCCCTTTTCAAAGGGGAGTCAAAAAATATTGTACCTTGATGCTGTGCAAACAATCTTCCACAATAGCTGTAACAATGTTTTGGTCACAAACCAAATTTAGCACCACAGCAGTTACTGTGCAGAAAATTGACTGTATCCCAGTCAAAACCAGTACAGAGAACTCACAGGGAGAACCTGGAGAGGTTTTCCCACATGGGTTAAACCAGGAGTTGATTTGGCATCCTTCAAACCGGTCAAGGTTTTACCAGAGTGGCTGCACCACTGTCCTTAGACCGGAGGAGCGTTGCTGTACCCAGGTGCGCAGGGACGAGAAATCCCTGTAAAAACCCAGGGACAGACCTGCCAGCCAAACACAGGGCTGGCTCTAAGGCACCAGGGCCCAAAAAAATCCCTCTTTCCCCTCTCTTTTTCCCCTTTTCCCCAGATACAGCTCAGTTCAGTGCTGGCTGCTGAGAGCCAAACCCGCATTTTGCAGATGCTCTGCAGGAAAAACCTTTGACACCTCTAAAGCTTTGTAAATCCCGGGGCACATTAATCACCCAGTCTGAGCCCATAATCCCAAGCCAGGCCCCACAGTCAATGGGTTTTGCAGACTCTCCCCCACAGGCATTCTGCCTACATCAGGATTTAGCCGCAAATTCAGCGTCAGTCAAACATCCTCACCCTGACAACGTTTAGGCTGCACCACAGGAATAGGCCCAACACCGTGGCTTTCCTGGGCTTTCAAGGATTTGGGACTTCCCATCCTTCAAAGCAGCATTGCTGAAATAGGGAAACTCTTGGACACAGAACAAGCAGGTTCATCCCAGCCTTTCTGGGAGCTGTCTGAGGGTGTGGAAATCGATGGTGAACAAGCTCCTGGCAGGTTAATCCCAGCCCCTGAGGCTGGAACATCTCTCTGCTCCTGGGCAATCCCCACAGGATCCTACCCAGCCTAAGAGAGGTCCTGCTCCTTCCTGAAGGCCAAAATATGCTATTCCCAGTTAAAACCAGTGTGGTCTGATCCACACACAGCAAATGCAATTCCTGCCTGGCTCGGCTGACACACGGATCTATGAGCATCCCAAACAGCTTCCCTGGACAATCATCCACCTCACAGCCCCCCTGTAAAATGAAGGGCTCAAAGGTGAATTTTAAAGGATGTTTAAGTAATGTGTAAAACCCTGAACACAGCCTGGTTTTGCTTTCATTTCCAAGCATCAAGGGGAAAAAGAACAGAATCACAGAATCAGAACAGTTTGGGTTGAAAGGGACCTTTAAAGGTCATCCAGTCCAGCCCCCTCTAATGAGGGGAGACACCTTCAGGAACAATAAGGAAAAAACCACATGGATATTTAAAGGAATGACTGGATTCTCCTGCATTTAGCCCATCAAGCCAACATGACTGGACACATCCATTCACGGGGACTCAGCTCTGAATCACTGGTCACATCTGACGTGCAGCATCCAATGCTTCAGTGCCCAGCCTCAAATCAAACAACCCTGAAAGAGCTTCTTTCCCTCAAAAGCTCCTGTGCCCTCAGGCCTACGCTCTGGAGCACTCACAAATTGAAAAACACAAGGAAAAAGGGCAAATTAACCCGTCCTCTAATAGCAGATTTCAGCAAGGTAAGCAATTTCTGTGACCGGTGACCCTTGGCCATTTGGGAATTAGCACTGACAAAGTCCCAGCTCCAAAGCCCCGTGGCTTAGATCATCTGTTCAGGTCATTTCACAGCTCTGGCCAAGCGGGAATTACAAGAGTATTTCACCAGACTGTGAATTAATACACGCAGCCCAGGCACAGCACTGCAATTCATTATGCTGATGGATCACAGCTCCTCGTTTATCTTCGCAGAAAAGGACCCCAAAAAGCCATCAGGAGGCTCAGTTTGAGTGCACTTCACCAAATGGACTATCTTGAATCACACACATTTCACTTGAAGGGCAGAAATCCTAACAGTGGCTGCCCAATGCACAGGCAGGGTCTGATATCTCATTTACAGATTTGCAGCTACATGAGCAGCAGCAGAAAATGCAGTAAAAAAATGCTTCCATGCACTGACTTCGTAACATCTTCCTTGGTGGAATATGTGATGAACGAGCTGTGGTTCGATCACAAAATCCTTCCTCACAATGCTACAGAGATCATGATGATCTGAATCTCAGCAAGACCATTCCTCCTCCTTTGTACGTCTTTCATTTAAAAAAAGAATTAAAACTTTTTTTTTTTTAAAGAGTGAAAGGAGGTCTTGCCATTAAAGCAAAGGGCCCACAATAGAAAAAAGGAATTTTGCAAATGTTCAAAATGTAAAAAGGAGATCAGAGTATGTTGGTTATGTGCCTCCAGCCTCCCTCTTCCATTCTCAGAGGAAAGCAAAGGATAATGACAATTCCAGCAAGCTGCCTCTCAGAAAAACCAGAACTCAGGTGTCCAATTAAAATTCTCATTTTCATGCAAATTTTTAACGCAGAGTAGAAAGCTTGATGTGCATACATTTGAAGGAAAAGAGAGCAAACATTAAAATTCTGGCTGTTGAGGTGCATCACAGTTCAGACAACAAACATTCACAGGCATCAGCTGAAGGTACCATGGAGGCAAGGCTGGGTCACGACCCAAATTTGGGTGAAAGCCTTTTATTCTGAGGAGTTTGATGGTTTAACAAGAAAGCAGATAACCACGCTGTGGTCTACACTAAAAAATTCCTCTTTGAAAGCATGGCCTGCTTGCTGACAATTAAAAAGCAGAAAAATAACTTGTGCATGTCCTATTCCTTCCTTTCCAGGTAGCTCTGGATTTTTGCAAGACTTGAGAACCTCTCTGGTGTGCCGCAGCCATTTTTATAGAAACCATGTTGGGAAAATAGGGAATATATTGCAATTGCTGTGTTCAGAGAGGCTGAGGCAATGCAAGGTCAGATACAAAGCAATACAGGAGGTATTATCAGTGTGTCACTGCCTTTGTGCAAAGTAAAACGGCTCCTCAGTTGTGGTGTTTTCCTTGTTCATCCTTTACAGATCAATTTTTAAAAAATGAAAAATCCCAGAATGGTTTGGGTTGGAAGGGACCTTAACACTCATCCAGTGCCACCCCTTGCCATGGGCAGGGACACCTTCCACTGTCCCAGGGTGCCCCAAGCCCCGTCCAACCTGGTCTTGGGCACTTCCAGGGAATCCAGGGGCAGCCACAGCTGCTCTGTTTTGCAGCTCATTTTAGGCTTTCTTCTCCTACTCCTGGCTGTTATCTCCATTCCTCTTCTACCAAAGTGGAATTTGAGGCCTCACAGAGACTTTAAAAAGACCAGCTCAGACTGGACACAATTTGAAGCCTTTAAACACAACTAACTCCTCTCCAGCTCTAGAAAAACAAGCAGGATTGGAAAGCTGACACTGATATTTTTTGGTCAAGCAAGCAGAGCCAGATTTCACTGAAAAATCCATGGCAATTTTTCTGCAAATTTTTAGCTAAGAAGTGCAATGTTCTGCTGGCTCAGAAGTGGTCACTCAGACCAAGCTGGCCAGGCTGAAAGCAGAGGGAAATCAGCACCAACATTCCCACTTTGCAAAAGGAAATTTGTTTTAGGCTGTACAAACTCAAACCGTGACTTCCCAATTCACAGGGGAGCTCCTGGCCAAGCTGCTCCACCAACAATGGCTGCAATTCACAACCAGGAGCGTTTCTGGCACAGGATCTGCCACACAGCCGTGTTTGCTCCTTCACAGCTGCTCTTCCAGGAGGAAAAGCACTCCAGAGCCAAGAAGATCCCTGGTTATAGACTTAAAAACAGAACAGAGGAGACGAGTGATAGCAGAGCAAAATTAAGCGTTCCAAAGGCAACCAAAGGGTCTCCTGAGAGCACTTCCAGATGAAACAAGATTTAAAGAAGAAAAAACATCACCGAAATTTAACTAGTAAGCACACTTGAAAAGAACATCCCGGGCAACTGGGGAGTACGGGAGAATAGTAATACAAAATCCTCACCCAGAAGATGAAACAGGGTGGCTTTTGACAGCAATATTTTCACACTTCTCCCATCAACACACCAGGTCTCACAAGACCTCATCTCACAGCCCAGAACAAGAGGGGAGGTGCGAGTCAAGCCTGGATTCCCTCTGCCACAGCTCTTAAAATCTGTATTTATCCCGGCGAGGGAAGGGCTACCTTTAACAGTTTTCCCATCTGCCCCCAGCTTGTTCTCACCTTCTGCTGCCTTTCATCAAACCCCAGAAGGGTTTGGGTTGGAAGGGACCTTAGAGATCGTCCCATCCCACCCCTGCCATGGGCAGGGACACCTCCCACTGTCCCAGGCTGCTCCAAGCCCCATCCAACCTGGCCTTGGACACTTCCAGGGATCCAGGGGCAGCCACAGCTTCCACCCTGTTCCCCTGCATACAAACACATTGTCACATGCAAGAACAGAATCAGGTTGGAAAGACTTCCAAGATCATCAAGTCCCCTCTGGGGACACCACCATGGCCACTAAAACCGCACCATGAAGGCAGAGATGCTGCACAAACACAGCTCCGACAGCCCCAGCCAAGGGTGCTGCAAGCACCAGCCGCACACAGAGCAAAAATTAAAAAGCCACAAGGAAAGTGTTTCCCAGTACCACAGTATGGATGGATTTGGGTGTATTCAATGCCCTGGAGCACCGTGAGCGACCTCACTGTGCCCATCTCTGCATCAGCCACACAGGGAGGGGACCTCTCACAGACCTGCTGCTGTGGGGTCCGTGATTTCCACCAAACATCCAAGCAACAAATCATTAAAAAAAAAAAAAAAAATCAAATACTGAATACTCTCAACAAAGACCTTGAACCGCACATCCCAGGGAGGAGGTGCCAGCCAGCTGCTGTCACCCACTGACCTTGGTGGTGTCATCATGTGACCGCTGGTACCGTTTCCAGCGGCAGCCGTAGATCCCGGTCAGACAGGACAGACATAGCTGGGGCTCGTAGTACTGCAGGGGTTGGTGTTTAACCATGCTCCCTCCAGCCCCGGCGGAGCCAGCTACCACACATCCATCAGCTCCTGCGAGCGCCCTGGGGCAAAGGAGAGAAAACAACAACAAAAAAAAGGAAATTAAAATCCCCAGCGATATTTCAATACATTAACAAGCAATTTAATAATTAACCATGTCCTCTGGCTATGGAGAGGAGGGATGATAATCAGATCTATTCCCAGTCCTGCCAGCATCTCCCACTCAACAAGACCAAGAAGTTTAATTAGTTTGCAAGTTTTATTTCCTTGTGCAGCTTCTCCCACACCACCAAAAGCAAATGTGTTCGTAGGAGTTACCAGTAGGGAAAGCCACACAAGGACAGAAACGGGAGGATGATGATCTGCAGCCCAGATGATTGGGTTTTTATGAATGATTGAAGTGTAAAGAGCCAGAGCCTCTGCAAGAACAACCTGAAAATCGATTCAGAGACCTCCACAAACCCAGCCAAGCTAAAGCAGTTTATCTCTGGCATCCTTTGGAGCCTGCAAAACCCTCCCAGATGAGGAATGAACTCTTCCATGGCCCCCAGCAGAAGGGGCATCACAGAATCATGGACTATCCTGAGCTGGAAGGGATCCACCAAGGATCCAAGTCCAGCTTCTGGCCCTGCACAGGACAACGCCAGGAACACAGACTAGAGGGTGTGTACGCACATCAAACACATAATATCACTGGTATTTCCCTTCATACCGCTCTCCAGCACACACAGGGATGCAGAGCTGGGCGCTTGATCCCACACCACAGGCTCTGCACAGCTCCCTGGAGCGCAGGTGTGCACCCACAGCACCCACACTGCAGCTGTGGGGCTATCAGTGCGCTGGGAGCGCAGCCTGGCAGCAGCTGAGCTTGCAAAGCGCTTGTCCGCCTTTCCAGAGGGTGCAGAGCTGAGTGCAGGGTGTGTGGGCAGTAAATCCCACCCTCGCCAGGGGAAATGCTTCGCTTCCTTACACGTAGGATTGCCAGGGCTCAGATCTTGGGAAAAGCTGTGACAGCTGAGGAGCAACATCCTCACTGGCATCAGGAGGCTGGGCTTAGGGAGATAAACCAGCCACCTAAAAGCTTTTTATTGACACATCCCATGGAAGGAAGCCTCCAAAAGCAGGGCTGACCATACTTTTCGCTGTAGCTGATGCACAAGGGGATGCTGCAGGCACTGCAGACGCAGTGGTGGAGTCTAGAAATGCCAGCAAGGACACAGCCAGCTCGGCCCTGCCAGCTCCTGCCCGTGTCCGTGTCCATTCACGCTCCGTGCTGACAGCCCAGGACAGCCTTGCCCTGACTCTCAGCAGGGCTCAGCATCCCGGAGGCAGGAGTGGCTCCAAAGCCAGCAGACTGTCCCCACAGCGTCCCCAGAGCCCCAGCCCCACAGAGGCAGCTCTGTGCTCTCTGTGCTGCAGGGGACACGAGGTGGGCACGACTGCCACACCCGTGTGTGGCCAGCCCGGCTCCCCGCGTGGCTCTGCTCATCCCCTCGGGGTGCCAAGCAGGACACAGACACCAGAGCTGTTTGCTGATCACAGCCCCCGCTGCCCTCCCAAGCCCAGCTGCCCCCAGCGCTGCTGTGCCACCTCCGCGGCCTCGTGCTCGAGGTCACCTGCCCGCCCGCAGTTCATCTCTCCCCCTGCTAGTTATAAAGCTCGGCTTTAGGCACTGCTCAAGTTGCCTCCTATCTTCAGCTTCACCACCATCCCTAGGAAATGAGTCTCACCCTCTGCCTCCCCACCACGGGCAGAAAAATTGTCAGAACGGGACAGGAACACTGAGGACATGCAACACTGGATGTTATTTAAAGGTCTTGGGCAAAGCCATCCCCTCTGCCCTGAAGATTCCAAGCATGGCGCAATGTACAGACACCGGGGGATCTGTGCAGGATGTAAAAATCACCCACAGCCCATTAACAACTGCCCTGCTAAACCCCTCATTCCCACCCTGAAAACCTAGAAGGCTACAGTTGTTCCAAGTAATCCTGTACGAATTAACTTCCCAAGGACAGCATCTTTCCCAATTTCCACTTCTTCCCACTTTAGTCATGCAAGGCATGAGGACAGACAGGTCACCTCCATCTACAAAAGCTTTGACTGGGTGTTTATTTTATTTAATCACTTGCAAGAATTGTGCTGATTTGATGTTAGGGAGATTTTCCTCGCTGTGAGGGGGGCGAGGCCCTGGCCCAGGGTGCCCAGAGCAGCTGTGGCTGCCCCTGGATCCCTGGAAGTGTCCAAGGCCAGGCTGGATGGGGCTTGGAGCAGCCTGGGACAGTGGGAGGTGTCCCTGCCCGTGGCAGAGTGAGTTTGACCTATGAAGAGCTCTCACCTCAGTGCTGTCCCCAGGATCCCTGATTCAACCTGTTCAAGATCCAAACATCCCTCTCAGGATGAGCTGGATAAAATCTCCTGGCAGAGGTCAGGTGGGACACAAGGATTTTCCACACACCAGGACAGCCCAAAGCACACCTGCCCCCCAACACAACCCCCAAAAGGCGCTGCTGGAGTGTTTTAAGAGCAGCAGAATCCACTGTAAGCAACCAAGAGGACAAAAATTGCAAATGAGGGAGAAGACAGCTGAAAAGGCTCTGTAAGGCACCGAGCGAAGCTCCCACTCTGGTTCCTCTCACTGCACAGGCAGGTGCTGTGGGAGCTCAAAATTCCAGGCTGCTCCTCATAAAAGGACTCAGGAAAAGCACAGCGAGAAGAAATCCAAGATGAGTTTTAAAAAAGTCATTTCTAAATGCAGTGCAATTGCATGGGGCACAATCAACAAGCCTAAAATCACCCCCTCTTCTCCACAAGCAGCACAAACAGATTCAGAAACCCCCAAAACAGATGGGAAAGGACAAAACACAGCACCCACCCTCCCCACCACACACACAGACACCTGAGCAGTAACAGGAGCTGCAGCAAGAGAAACCACGCTGATACCATCTGCCCAGAGAGCCTTGCCTGGCCAAGAGCATGGGCTCAATACTTACTGCTCCTGCTTCCAGAAATTGATTTAAGGGAGCAGCAGAAAGTCTGCAGCACCTCACAATCACTGTTCCCATGACATCTCCAGCTGTCGAGGTGGAGAAAGCAGCCTATGAATGATTCAGCCCACTGCTGGTTAGCATTACATACAGAAATGAAAACAGGAAGCGAGACAACAGGCATTAATTATTCAAATTCAGCAACGTGCACCAGGAGGGAGGGGGGAAAGAAAGAAATAAAATAGAAAAAGCAAACCCACACACGCTCTCAACCTTGACTTTAAAGATGCATCATCTGCCAATGGCTGTGAACTTCTCAGAGCTGAAATCCCAGCTCGCTTGTCCAGAAAGGGGGAGCAGGGTAGGTTCCATCTGCAAATACAACGGGAGCATTTTCCAAAGGCTCCAGGACGCCTAATTAGCACACACTGCACTTCTGAGATACTGAAGTGGAGTATCTGTTACACATTATTCCTTTCCAAACAGCTTCAGAGGAAAAAAAAAAAAAAAAAAAGGGAGAATTGGAGTTGCAAATTTAAAAGCTCTCTGGGGAGATCTGGCCTAAAATTTTCGATTTTTGTCTGAGTTAACTCTTCCATCCCTGTAGTCTTGGGGCAATATTCATAAACCTGGAGTGGAGAGGGAAGGCAGCAAACAAGGCCAATCACCAAAGCATCTCAGTGCCCTCATTTTAGCGAAGGGAAGAGCAACAGCACAAGTCCTGAGGTAAATAATGGGAATGAAGCTCCAGAGCAGCCGGTTTAACAGCCTTTCCCAAGGCTTGCTACAGCCCAAGCCCTCCCCCACGGTTTGCCCAGGACGGTTTGGATCAGCCCATCCAAGGAAAAACCCAGAACACAGCCAAGGAGGCTTTGATGCAGCCTTACGAACAATGAAATCATAGAATCCCCAAGGCTGGAAAAGCGCCCCAAGATAACGGAGCCAACCATGAACCCAGCACTGCCGGGCCCACCACTGACCCACGGAATCCTGAGGTCTCAGGAGATGTCAGAGCAAAGCCGAGCGTTTGGAAAGAGGAACACACGCATTATTTTCCAGCAACTCCCACCCATCAAGATGTGGAAGACACCTGTGGTCTCCTACAACATCTCCATCTGCCCAGGCATGGCTGGGAAGGCCCAACAAATGGAAAAACTTGGTTTTCCACAAGGAGGCTCCCATGGTTTCAGAGAGGCAAAACTGTGGGGGGAAGGAGGGGAAGAACCACGTGCTCCCCTCGTATCTGGAGAGGCAGAGGGACACTCAAAACCAAAGCAAAGCACACAGGTTCCCATCTCCCAAAATTCAGGCCCAAGGAAACCCACTCCACTTGCAATGTAAATAAACATAAAAAAATAGAGACTCATGGGGTGTTTGAGATTAATTTTAAAAACTCATTTTAAAAAGAGCTTTGACAGATTCTGCTGATTTCCACATTAAAAGAAGTGGTTTTCCTCTTGTTGGTGACTCCTGGGATCACTGTTTATCAAGAATCGCTGTAAATTCAGCATCTCCATCTCTACTAAACCTCGTATCAATCTAATTATGCTTAAAACCTTGTTAAGCAAATAATTTCTTACGCCAATTAGGTGAGAACATCCCTGATAATCAATTAGGCCGATTGATATGCTTGTAAGCCTGCTTGTCAGTCGTTTCCCTAATTATACTGGAAAATCCCGATTTTCCTTAAACACATTCTAAACAAATTAAGCTATTCCAGAGCAAACTCTCCAGGTCTGTGCACAAAAAAGGGAACAAAAAAAAAAAAAAAAGAGACATCTCTATTGCTCAGCCAGGGCTGAAATTCTATAAATTATCTAAATTCTTGTGATTTTCATGGATTCTTCATTGGTTTGCATGCACGTTTTTTTATTAATACACTGCACTCACCCACGCCAAAGTAATGCAATTTCATTTTCCCTGCCTTGGAAAATGGAAATGGAAGAGGGTCAATATCCCCATCTGTTTAATAACAAGCTATTACCGAGGGCTGTTTGCTCTGGCCACTCCCACGGGAGGAAATCGAGACGCGCACACAACACTCACTGAGCAGCATCTTCCACGTTTTGTTGGCACAGACCCAAAGCATCTCCACTTGCAAGGTCCAAGATTTCATTTCAAGGCAGCAATGGGACACCCCAAAGCCATGAAACAACCTCAGGTGATTCGTTTTGGTGGGGGAAGATGCCCAGATGACGACCCCGTGATGACCCAGCAGGGTTGTTCTTCCCAGCACTTTGTTATTCCCCACTCTGGAAATTAGGTGGGGTCAGAGGTCTCCCACCCGCTTTCCCCAGGCTATAAACATTCATTTTTACACTGATAACACTGCACAGATAAAAGCAGCAGATATATCAAAACTCCAGCCAGCATCTATTTTTTTTTCCCCCCCCGGCAAACAAACAAAAAAGATAAACTGCAGCAAAGCATTCCTTGCCACGTGCACATGGATATATGGAATCTTTTGGATGAGAGCTGAGGCAGCAAAGCACAACATCCTGTCCTAAAAGCCAAGAGCTGTTGCCTCAGTGACAGAAAATAAGAGTGGCAGGGGAAAATGAAATTTAAAAAATTAAAGAAAGGTCTACAGGCCATGTGTTGCTCTAGCAGAGCCCTCGCAAGGGCAACATCACTGTTTCCCTGAGATCCCAAAAAACATCCCAGTCCAGGGAGACAGCCTGCAGAGCCACTTTGATTCCCAAAAGTGGCACGGGATGACCCAAATAGACACATCCCAAATAGGATCTGGCTGACGTGGAGCCCCTATGGGTCTGACCTGTTGTTTATTGTTCTTAAATGTTTTCTACAAAAAAAAAAAAAAAATTACTGCTTTGAAACTAGGGCAGCGTGTAGTTTGGGGGTTGTACACTTCCAGTTAATGAAAATTCAGACTTCAAAAGATAAACACTTCAAAGGGATTACAAAAGAAAAACTTAGACTTTAATCTGCCTGAATAAATAAGCACAGGACGGACTAACGCCCTCTGCAACAGAGCTTCTTAATGTTTTCCACGAACTGAGGCAGGAATGGGTGCCTGGGATTTTTGAAAGGGTGGAAGAAGAGGAACAGGGCACCGGAAAAACCTGCATAAACTTCCGGCAGAGCAGTAATTAAACACAATATCTGCTTTTTTGCACAAACCTTGCAGGCTGAGGTGTTGGCACAGCTTTGAAAACCCAAAATCTATTGCAGGTCCAAAAATATCAGGTGAATCCACGAGCAGGTTCTGAAGTAACTCTAAGCAGCAGACAAAGCGCATGTGGGACATGAGGAGTGTTCACGAAGGGAAAACATGGGATACTTCAGGTCCCTTCTGACAAAGAATTTCTGACAACCTGAGTATGAAAAGGGCTTCATCTTCTGGGGGCTGGTGGAGAGATGGGCAACAACTCATGAATTCCTCGTATCTTCAATGAGGTTCTGGCCTTTAGAAGCAGCAAAGAGAAATTTTAAGCAGCCCAAAGTGTGTGAAATCGCATTTTTGGCAGAGAAAAGTCAAAGCTTTCCAGCTCTCCAAGTCCATGTGTGGTGGAGCATTGGGACAGCATTGCAGAAATGTTCAGAGCAGCACAAGAGCACAGCAGTTCAACTGCCAGAAATGTGAAATAGCAGCTGAGGTGAGGCGAGACAACGCCAGGAGCCAGACAGCGCTGCTGATCTTGGCAGAAGACACGGAAGTGCAGGGAATGCCAGCCACAAACCCAGAGATGAATGCAGGAAAGCACCAAACAGGTCTGGGAGAAGTGGGAAGGGAACAGAGGTTGTGTCTTGAGTAAAGGACCCCACGTTCAACCTCTGCTGTCTGGAGACCATCTGCCAGAGACCGCCCTGTGGCATTGGTCTGGTCTGGGTGATGCCACCACATCAGCGGGGCTGAGCAGAGACAGCCCAGGGGACAACAAGAGAGGAGAACCATCAGTGGAAGAATGAGAAGATAACCCGGGAAAGCACGGCTGGACGCGAAAGAGCACTCACGCACCAACGAGGAATTTAAAAATACTGAAGGAATTTTAAAAGGTGCACAATGTTTTCCCTCTCCACAGACTGCAGGGGCTTTGCCATCCTCACCGAGCTGCAAACCACACCGGTGCACCAAGCCTTGCCCATCACCAGCAAGTTTGTGCTGAGGAATTCAGTGGGAACAGAGCTGGGTTTGAACACGCACACCCTGACGAGCAGTTTCCTCTTTACACGAGCATTCCTCGCTCTCCTGGTTTGCCCTTCTCAAATGCAGCCCTGAAGAGCTCACCCCAACCCCACAGGAATTGGGTGAACCCCGCAAGGGGCAGGTTTCACCCTCCCTGGAAGGTGCCAGCAGCTGGAGCAGAGGCCTGTCCCACACCCTGCTGTGGAGACCTCGCTGCTTTCCCTCGCACACATTCCCTGCTGAAAACCTGGCTCCTGCCAGCAGGAAAACAAAACTGCACGAGCACCAGCAGCAACACTCATCTGAGAGAGAGCCAAATGCCTCCACACCCACTGCACGCACTTTAGTGGAAACAGCAAGGGAGGGGGGGAAAAAAGGAAAACAAACCCAGCAAGACTCATTTGCCAATCGATACTCTGCACATCTGCTGTGCAACTGCTACCCAGAGAATTAGGCATGAATGTCTCTGGCTTAATGAGAGGTGGAAAGTCCTAGTTAAATGGATTATAAGCTCTTTATTTCCTATGATTGATTCCTTCCATGTGGCTGCAAGAGACGTTATTCAAGAAAAAAAACCCGTTCTTAAGTAGCAGAGGAGCTAAATAAATAAAGGAGCAAAACTTGCTTTCCCTTCCTGAGCAACTTGGGACAGTGGAAGGTGTCCCTGCCCACGGCAGGGAGTGGAACTGGATGAGCTTTAAGGTCCATGAGGTAAATGATGAAGTCCGAGAGAGGTTCAAGAAGCAAAGCCAGTCTTTCATCACCTCCACTATAGATTTGTGATCGTTTGAAAAACATGGAAACAAAAACAATATTGGAAAATGAGATGTATGCATCTTCCATCCCCTCCTTACCCCTACAGCACAGAAGATACTTGATTTCTGCCAGAGGAAGGGCTAACATCCACTTTATCCCTCCTCTGTTCCAATGAAGCAGAGGTTTGTCTCATGATCCTAAAGCCTCCTTCCAGTTATTACTGACTTTTTTTTTCCAGTTCTGTACAAATCAGCCCTTGTTCAATGCAAGGAGACAGGCAGGAGAGTTTCCCTGTCATGAGGGAAAGGAAAATTGCATCCAAGGAAACAAACGGGTAATGAGAGAAAGGTTATAACCTCCCCATTGCAGAGTCACTCAGCTCCAGGTAAACCCCTGCCTTGACTGATTCCTGCATCCTGTCAAAAGCAGTTGTTGATCTTTAGGAAGATGTGAGTAAGGGCAAAGGGATTTTGCTGTTTGCTGCAGCATAAATCTTTCAGGAGAAAGGAATTTTCTCAATTGACCTGGCAAGCAGTTGCATCAGTCTGAAATCCTCCTTGCTTTCCTAAAAGCATCTCCAAGTGCCGGCTAAGGTCACTCTGACACATCCAGGGACGGGGAGAGAGGGCGAAGGCAGGAAGGGAACCACCCCTCCCTCCATCCACAGGGTCACTCCCAGAGTGAACAGAGGAGGCTCACAGACATTCCCAGCCCCTGCTGGAGAGCCCTGTTCTAATAAAAACATAAAAACAAGGCTCCATCTGCCACTTACATCAGCTCCTATCTTGCTTTCCTTATGGCAAGGCCCAGTCATGAGGGATTCATAAACTCATTTATTGATGCAAACCCAAGGCCTATTTGCCCGAGTGCTTTCAATCATTTTTGAGAAGTTTTAACAGGATGAGCATTGATTCTCTGAGCGTTAACCCACTGTGTCCCAGGGCCCCTTGCAGCACCAGTGACGCTCTTCCAGATGGACACCACTGGCACATTAGCAGCAAGATGGGATTCTCAATGTAATCAGTGTCAGAGTGAAGCAGGGACATCTGCAGCGAACTGCCTTCAAAGTGAGGTGGTCATCTTCCCTCCCTGGGTGCCCAGAGAAGCTGTGGCTGCCCCATCCTTGGAATTGTCCAAGGTTGGACAGGGCTTGGAGCAGCCTGGGACAGTGGAAGGTGTCCCTGCCCATGGCAGGTGGTGGAACCGGATGGGCTTTAAGGCCCCCTCCAACCCAAGCAATTCTGGGACTGATATCAAAGGTGTCCCAAACAAACCTTTGGGGGGGCTTAGGATGAGCCTGGGGGGCTGGAGATGCTGGCACGAAGCTCTCTCCATGTGGGATTCCTCACAACACGGATCCCTTTTAGGTCATTATTTAGGACCCTCAGCCCCGTGTTCCAGAGAACATGATCCCGAGGCAAGACCCCCAAGGGGTGCTCTAGTGCACAGCAGTTTGGTGGGAATTGCTTCCAGCCCAGAGCAGTTCATCCAAACATCTGGAGCAGCTAAATCCCACAGGAGCCCAGAGGCCAGGATGAAGCATTTTTCTCCCCTGCTCTGCACCATTCGAAGCTTTCTAGGAAAAGGCCTCAGAAAAAGGACAGGTTGGAAGTTCATTTTTTTTAAAAGTAGCTCTGTGACACTGGAGGAGTCAAAAGAAAATAAAAAATGCCCACGAGATTTGGAGCAGGACAGGGAGCTCAGCAGCACAGACGAAACACCAGCTACACAAACATCCCTAAATCAGTGAGACTGACCACAGGGAACGTGTCCGTTCACCGCCATCACCTTCCCTTGCCATCCTAGAAACACATCCATGGCACCAAAAGACCAGGGCACTGCTCAAGGCAGACCTTTGAGCACCAGATGAGCGAAACCCACAATACAAAGAATTCCTGCACATCTTTCGATGAGCCAGCCCTAGGCAAGCATGAGAAAAGTGCCATTTTCAAGGCTAACCTTGCTCTGAAGACAGAACCCCCTGCCCAGGTGGGTCAGGCATCTCCCACGTGAAATGGAGACCAAACAGGAGCCACATCCCAGGAAAGCAGAGGAGGGTTTTCCTGAGCACAGAACTCCCACAGAAGAGCTTTTATTATTATTATTATTCTCATACACATATATTTCAGAGGTTCCCAGGAAAATTAGCCCGTGGAACTTGAAAGGGCAAGCCAGCTGCACACAGACACAGCACTTCCAGGATTAAATGGCTTTTATCCCACTTCCAGAAAGCCACTCCGGGTTTTCATCTTAAATCCCATCAGATTAAGAGCCTGCCTGGAGAGGAACTACTGTCTGGGTAGGAGACAAGCAGCTTTCCTCCCACAAGCCAAACCATCTTTATTTCCAGCTTGTTTTCCTACCAAAACACACACAGCGTGATTGCGTAAGTGTCTCTGCTCCTGTTCTTTGCTCTCTCCTACCTTTCCTTCCCTCCTCAGGCAGCGATTCCCTGGAGCTCCAGCCTCTTCCAGCCCAGCTGGAACACCCTCCAGGAGTTGCTGCTGGGTGGGAAAAGATCAAATAAACCTCCCCCCAAAGGAAGAGCAGTGCTAGCCCAGCCTGCTGGCAAAGGCTCATCAGCAAGTGCAGCCGGAGAGGGGAAAGGATGGAAGTGGGGAGATTAAAGATCTGAAAGAAGTCCCAAAGAAACCAGACTTCGCTCGCTCTTGAGCCAGTATTTTTTAGTTTAGTAAAACATAGAGAGCATTAAATAATTGACTTCACGCTGAATAATCGGCTGGCCAAGCCAGTTCCTGCCACTGTTTGAAACAGACTGAAAAGGTCCTGAAAAATCCTGGGACGATCATCAAATTAAGAGAAAGCACCAAGTACGTGAAAAAGATTGCTGCAAGTGGGAAATTTCAGCAAGAAAGAATTTTTTTTTGTCCTCCCCAGGCAGGACACGATTTATAACCAGCACAGGTATCCTCACATCAAGATTAGGATCCATCTGACGCAGGTCTGTCTGGCTCGGGGCTCATGCGAGTCCCTTGAATTTCTCTAACAACCTCCAGCAGATTATTACCTCCAGCAGGTTCTCCTTCATTCCCTGGAGCCTGATCCTATTTTTGGATTCCCTGGGCTTATCAGCAATCTTTCACTAGTGCTTTTATTTTCCCCTCCCCATCTCAGCTCTGTCTTAAGCTGGTTCAGAACAGTTACGCAAGAGTCCTCCAGGGTTACGAGGGGAAGCAAGCACTTTCTTCCCCTGACCTCAATCCTGGCATTATTAGCACCTCTTCCAGACCTTTCCCAACCCCAGCCGTACTGAAACTCCGTATTTCAGAGACAGAAACCAAACCTCTCTGCCTTCCAAAGCCGCCATTTGAGGCCTTAGGTCACAGAGCGTGTTCCTGAGCAGGCTGGGATTGTTTCTCCGGGAAAGGCACTGACTGGAAGCACCACCTGGAGCAGAGTCGTGCTCTGTCCTGTACAGCTCTTCAGCCAAAAGAGCTGGGAAGAAACAAATCCATGGATCCTCAAAGCAGCAAGAACGAGGCCAATAAATCGTAAGGATGGGTGAGACAGAAGATGCCTCACTCATGGAAAAAAGTCATTCTAATCTGTGCACCAACTGTGTTAAACTTGCCTTCCTTGGCTCTACGCCCGCAGGTGTTGAGTGAGAGATGTGGATCAAACTTTGCACGTTCCCCCTGTCCTCTCCAGCTGAGACAGTGATTTCATTATTTTTATCTCAAAGGGGGAGAAAAGGAAACCAAGGAACTGCTAGAAGACACCTTTTTAAACCAATTCTTGGTTTCATTTTGTACGTTTTTGGGAATTCTGTTGGGAATTGCCTATCAGTCAAAAAAAAGAAAAAGAAACAACACAGACTCAGCCCCCTTGGCCCACACTCTTTGACAGAGAGGGATTGTGGTGGCTCCTGCTCATCCTCCATCCAGTGCTTCTGGGGTCAGCCTGCACATCCCCTTCAACATCACAGCAGGGTCTGGCAACCCACAGGATCCAGCTGCCAAGGTTATTCCATAGGCTCTTATAATTCCACAGCTGACCTGAGCAGGTGGATGGACTCCTGAGCTCCCTCCCAAGCTGAACTGTTTATTCTGTGATTTTGCGTTTATTTGCAGGATTCGCTTTCTTCAAGGTGTGTAAAGCTCAGCCCTAAACCCCCGGCTTTGCATTCCAATAAAATCTTGGAAATTGCTTGACAATAAATGAGGGGGAACACGGCCCCCGCCGTTATTCCCACGTATTCACTGTGGAGAAGCAAGGAAGGCAGTGCTCGGAGTTTCCACGCAGGAAAGAAGTTTTGGAGAGGTGTCTCTGCCTCCTGGCAGGGACAGCACAGCCCAGGGACCTAGGAAAAAAAAGTTCTGAAGTGACTGGAAAGAGGACTCCGGAGGAATTTTGTATTTTACCCCTTTCCTTCCTTAGAGAAACTAAGCCTTTTATCAAGTTTTCAAACAACCTGAGGTCTACAGCCAATATATAAACTCCAACAGAGTGATGCTGTTCAGGTTGAAAATATCCTTTTTCCAGCAGAAATCCCTCAAGCCAGCAATGCTGGCCAAACTGCTGCAAGTCATCATCTTCTCCCTCTTTAATCCTGGCTATTCACTTCCGGCTTTCTAAGCAGTTTTACTAATTCCAGCAAGCTGGGGGTTTGGGCCATGCTGCTTTCCAAGAACATTCGTTTCTCTCTTTAGCAACTGCAAACCACTGAGGAGCCGCTGAGCCTTCAGTTCAAATCCTCATCCCTCGGCTTGGCTCATCCGCAGCAGTGCTTAAAAGAGGGTGAGAACATGTTCCCTGAGATAAAAACAAACACACTGTCCCAGTATTTCTACTAAAATCCACTTGAATTCCAGGTATTCTCAAATGGAGTGGTTTGCTGTTCAATCTGCTGCCAAGCCCTTGAGAAATTCAACTTTTCTCGTATTTTTTTTGGTACCAGTTTGTATGGACTGACTGAAGCCCCAAAAACCTTCCCTTTTTTTTTTTTTGGCAGACAGCTGGCACCACCAGCTCCCAGCAGCAGGCCCAGGTTTCTATTCCAGGGACATGACACAAGTGCTTTCCTCACACACCACCCACGCCTGGGTCCCCAAATCTGTTTGGGCATCACAAAATCCCCGCGGAGCGAGGACGCGGAGGCGGCTCCGTGTCTCGTCTCACTCTGTCTCTCAAGAGGTTTCTTCACAGCTTAAGGACATTTTCTCCCCCACACCAGAGACATCTTTGCCACCCAACACCTGCTCAGCCCCCAGGTGTGAACCTACAGCTCACCCGAGCTCCGCAACAGGCAGCTCAGGTTTTGTGGGGATTTCAGTGGGATTTCTCTCAAATCTCTCCTTCAGCTCAACATTTTAAACACGAGCTGCTGAGCGTTTTCTCCTCAACTCACGTGGCTGATGCCAGCCCCACACCAGCCAACACAAAGCAGCTGCGGGAGGTCACATCACAAAGTCACTGCACGGGGAGTTCCCTGCCGCACGCTGGAGAAAGCTCAAGCAGCCCAACAATCTCAGGATTGCAGCAGAGGCCAAAACACAGCTCGGATGCCACAGAAGAGGTGCAGAGGAGGCCATGGAGATGCTCCAGGGGCTGGAGCCAGGCTGGGAGAGCTGGGGGTGCTCACCTGGAGAAGGTTCCAGGGAGACCTGAGAGCCCCTGCCAGGGCCTAAAGGGGCTCCAGGAGAGCTGGAGAGGGACTGAGGACAAGGCATGGAGGGACAGGACACAGGGAATGGCTTCCCACTGCCACAGGGCAGGGATAGATGGGATTTTGGGAAGGAATCCTTCCCTGGGAGAGTGGGGAGGCCCTGGCTCAGGGTGCCCAGAGCAGCTGTGGCTGCCCCTGGATCCCTGGAAGCGTCCAAGGCCAGGTTGGACGGGGCTTGGAGCAGCCTGGGACAGTAGGAGGTGTCCCTGCCCATGGTTGGGGATTGGAATGAGGTGATCTTGAAGGTGCCTTCCAACCCAAACCATTCCATGAACGTGTTTAAAGCTTCCAACCCTGGTTTAGGCTCTCCACACCACGAACCACGGGCTCCACGTTTATCTCTGGGAAAGCATCCAAAAATAAAAAGTTGCTCAGCCTTCAGACAGGAACAAGCCCGGGGTTGTGCCAGCGAAAGAGTTTTGCTTTCTTCTGCAGTGAGATCAAAAGAGCTGATCTGACCCTCAGCTGCAACCCTGTGGCCCCAGCTTTCACCTCAGCTCCCCCAGCTCCTGGTTCCTTGGTCAGAGACTTCAGGAACTGCACAAGGTGCAGAGTAATGGGATCCTTTGTCAAGACAGGGGAGAAGAAGGGCGATCCAGGATTTCACTCACATTTTTATTTCTATCGTTTCATTATTACTACTTTTTAAGAGGAGCGAGCTAAGTGGCTACAACCTTAAATAACTTGCAAAAGCCAATATCCCTAATTTTCAGAGCTTCCTCCTGTTACTGACACCACTTTCGGATGAGCAAAATACACAAACAGCGACATCCTCAGAGCTTCAGCACCAAAGCCCTGCCAGAACCCAGGGATATCACTGGAGCAAGGAGCAGAGCACAAAGGAGACACAAATCACCAAGTCTTTCACTACTCTCTCATACCATGTTGAGGAGCCAACCAGGTCATCTCTTTTGCCCCAAAAGAAAAGCTAAACCACGTGACCGCCTCAAAGACCGAAAACCAAAGGCGGGTGCAGGATTGGCTCCACCAGAACCAGTGCCAACACCCAGCAGACAATCCCAGCCTCAACAAGAAGTCTGAGACTTTAATTTTTTTAATTCACAGTCACGCTTTGTACCAGCTGTGGAGGCTGAAACACTGGACTCCCAAAACACCAGGAGCTGTCAGCAGCTTTTCTCCTCCTTTATGGGGCAAACCCCCTCCAGAAGAGTTTCTCACTACTGAGTTCTTTATTTTTAGCTTGGCAGCCATGAGTTGTGTTCAGATCATCCCCATCTTTGTATTCTGCCAGTCCTGAATTTTTGCTTTGAGTTACCATGCAGTTCATTAGACCAAAGGATTTCCAGCTCCAGTTATTGCCTGCGAGGAGCTGAGCTGATATCCATTCCTCATCCCTTTACTTACGAGACAAGATTGCACAAGAAAGCCAAAGTTCACATCGATTTCCTGCTAAAATCAGGTCCTGGAGACAGGAAAAGCTTCATCGCGTATTTTCATTTTGCTGGGCTTTGGAATTCTGCTCACGAGATCAGGAGGTGGCCAAGACTTCACCACACAACGGCCCAAGTTTTTTGCCTGTTGTCACCCACAGAGCAGAGACTCCAGACCTAGGCAGAGGATGGCAGGTTTAGGCCTAGATTTGGTTTAAGCCAGAGTTTAATTGGTTTACTTGACCCCTTCCCCGGAGGTGAAGAGCAGGTCAGGTACAGCACAGCCCAGGAAAAAGTTCTTTATAGGGACAGGAATGTTGAGTGAAGGATAACAAGGCCTTCGCAGCACTCTGGTGTGACTGCAGCATGATCCAGGGATTCCAGCCACATCCCACATTTCCAAGATCAACGCTCAATTCCCCCTTTTGTTTGCTGAAAACAGGAATACATAATGGAGGAGGAATATTACAGCCTAAAACCTGAGGGGAACCTGAGGACATCCATAGGGATGAATGCACACAGCAGGTACATGAAGGAACAAAGAAATCAAAACTGATTTCACTGCCATTCCCAAATCTACTCTCCAATAAAGTTCATCCAATTTAAAAGTGGGATTTAAATCAGAAGTTAAGCGCAAAATTTTGGATTTAACTTGAAAAAGCCTCAACCTTCTGGTCACTTTTACTCAGCCTTCCAACTGTCAAGGCTTGAAGAGACCAAAGCCCCAAGAAAAGAGATCAAACAGCAAAGGCAGGATGGGGAAAAGCTCAACTCCCAAAAGCTCCTCCCTGTGCAGAACCCGCTCTGAGCTGCTGACACTTTCTGGCAGCTCAGGGGGGCACAAGAGGGAGCAGACGTGACAATTCCTGCTCTTTGCACAAGCCTTGGACAGATCCAGGTTATGGCTTCAGCAGCATGAAGCAGATCCGGCAGAAACAGCCTGAAACCTCCTCGGGAAAAGAAGACGTTTTGGCTAGAAATGTGTACATGCTGTAAGAAATACAAAACAAAGTCTCAGTGAAGTATTTAAAAATATTTTTTTAAATATTACTTTAAAAAGATAGTGAAAATCCATTAAAATAATGATCGTGTCACATCATTTCTTCACTCTTACCCAGCCACCTGCCTTCAGACAATTGGCTTCATTTCAGACTGACAAGAAGGCAAATTCGGGCTAAAGCCCAAATCAAAAATCACCTCCACAGATGGAGAAAGACCAGAATCGTGCAGCAGATCTCTCTTTCCATCACCCTCAGTAAAATCACCCAATCTCAGGATGTTACATTCCCTTTTTTTGCCAGATTACTGAAAGATCTGCCAGAGATGCTGAATCACACGTGAATCATCACAGCATGGTTTGGGTTGGGAGGGATCCGAAAGCCCATCCAGTGCCACCCCTGCCATGGGCAGGGACACCTTCCCCTATCCCAGGTTGCTCCAAGCCCTGTCCAACCTGGCCTGGAACGCTTCCAGGGATCCACGGACAGCCATAACTTTCCACAGCAAAGCTCTTTCTTTCTCACAGAGCACAAAAACCACACCAAAATCTTCCCTGACTGCCCAGCAGCAACGCTTGGATGCTTCTCTGGTTGCCACAATCCTTCTGTGCTCGATCTCTCCTCCCCCACCCAATCAGAGCATTGCAAAGCAGAAAAATAAAACCGGAAAAAAAACCAAGCAGAGAAGCGCTGAAAAGAAATCTCACCATCACAGTTTGCGGCACAGATGATTTCACCCCAATTACTCGCTCTTGTCATGCAAAAAAGGAGAACTACAGGAGAAAATTTAACTCCTGATCCAGACAACACAACAGCCAGAAATGAAGACGCTGCCCCGAGCATTTCTTTCAGATTTTTACACAGTGGGATTGGTCTGTCAGAATGTGAGGAGTCTCCCAAAAATGTTTTTGGGAGGAAGACAGGTATTAAAGCCTAATTATACATCTCAATTTGAGTCTTCACCCTCTGATTCAGGGGAGCCCGAGGAACGTGCACATACAGGAACAGGGCGTTTAAAAAGAGAGGCTGGGGGGGGGAGGAAAGGGAAAAAATGTTCAAGTTATGTGGAGAATCCGGGCAAAGAATGCAAATTCTGACCTACTTCTCCCTCCTGGCTGGAAGAGGGCATGAGGCAGCTGCTAGTGCTGCTCTGCAGGCACGGGAGAGGAGCAGCAGCCCTGCCAAAATTGCTGCAGTGATGCCTCTTTTGGAAGCAGGAAGGTGAAGGCTACCGTCCTTCTGCCCAGGGAATGAGGCCACAGCTCCCCAGCCCGGCAGCTCCATCTTCCAGAGATGTGGAAGGTCTGGAACCTTCCCAGAGCCTCCCTCCAAACCTGTCCCCAGGATGGGAAGGGGACAGGGACAAAGCCATGGAGGGGATGGACACATTGACCTGACATGAGGGCCATCCCCTGTCCCAGGGCAAGGAAAATTCCAGAGGACAGGAACAGGCAGCCAGAAGAGGAAGTCTGGCTCAGCAGCCCCTCCTGCAGAGGAGGATTCCTGGTTTTCTGATCCAAGCTGAGGTTTTCACATCCTCATGAGCTGCTCAGGAGCCACTGACCTTCTGCAGGAGAATCCCTGTCCTTCAGCCACTCCTCAGCCTGCAGGATGGAGCTCAGCCAGCCCAGTTCCTGATCCCAACTGGAACCAGAGGCAAGATTCACCCAGGATTTACAGCTCGAAAAGATCAAGTTTTCTGTACACTCCCAAAACCAGAGCAATCTTCAGGAGCCACGAGAAGTCTTCCTCCCAGTACAGAATCTTCCAGAGGAGGAAGCCCTTGAGATGTTAAAAAAAAAAAAATCAATCTGGTGTCCCTCAGGACAGGAGCCGACCGGGTTAACCCCAGCTTAGGTCAGAGAGTCCAAGATGTGTCACTGCAAAAGGTTTTTATTGAAGCACAGAGCTGTTCCAGCACAAGGCGAGGGAGAATAAAAGCAGCCAAGAGCCATCAATGTGACCCCAACCAGAGATCCAGCTCCTTTCCCACTCATCTCCATCTTGGAGCAACCTGGGCTTGTGGAAGGTGTCCCTACCCATGGCAGGGGTGGAATGAGAGGGGCTTTAGGGTCCCTCCCAACCCAAACCATTACATGGCTCTAAAACTGTCTCCAGCGATGAATTTCCACAAAAACACCGAGTTTCCATCAGCTCTCGGCGTGCAATTCCTACCATATATTACACACATTCATCTCTTAATGATGCAGTCTAAGGCACAGGACCCAGCATCCCCCAAACCTCCCACTTGGCATAAATGCAATTATAGACAGAGCCATAAAACCCTCGCTGCGCTGGCCAGAAACTGCGATTTCTGCCCAGAGCCTCCTGCAAACTTGGATTATAAAGAAGGCTTTGTTCAGCCAGCCTCCTTCTTTTCCCTTAGGAAACCTGTATGTCAGAAGACCAATAAATGCTGGTAATTTATTATGTGGAAAGACAGAACTGAGATCTAAGCCGAGTTTATGTTTGAAACGGTCACAGAGGCCTGGGATGGCAAGTCAAAATAGTTGCTCCTCTGTTTATACACACATAAATACCCAGGGATGAAAAAATGGCAAGGAGAGAAGAATTATCAGCACCACAGGAGCACTGAGCAGAAAAACGTGGTTCAGATTTAAAGGTTGTTCCGGGATTGTACTTCAAGAAAATTAAAAAAAAAAAAAACAAA
>VZRN01000640.1:174807-197753 GCA_013397935.1 Dasyornis broadbenti | reverse complement strand
AAAAAAAAAAAAAAAACAGGGAAAAAATTTACAAGGAATGAGGAAGTTTCAGTTTGAAGCTGTTTATCAGTATTGGTTAAGGAAAGATTTGTTTTATCCTAAAGGAGAGCAGGGAATCGCTACAAGGCTTTAGAGTTCTCCTCCATCATTCACAGAGGGCTCTGGAGGCATCTGTGGTATAATTTTCATGTTTAAATAAACAAGAAACACACACACAGCATTTGGGTTTCTTCCAGCCTCCCAAATATCCAAGAAATCCTGCAGCAGGCACAGGATGTGGAATCCTGCTCATCACCACCTAGGGAGACACCCAAAGCATGGGAGTGCCAGGTGATTCCTCATTTCTCTCTGGTCTCTTCCCCAGGGTTTGGAACATTCCAACACCTCCCCGACAATTCCCTTTTTCTGTACAGCTGCAGGCAGGGAAACTTCCTGCAGCTCCATGGGATGCAGATTACAAAAATCTCCCACACCCCACAGAAAAAAAGAGCTGGAATATTGAATGAAAGACTTCATCCGTCCCACCAAACCCAGACCGTAAACAGCCCAAGGGTTTAGACAAGTACCTGGGATGTGGAAGAGGCTTTCAAAACCTATTTTCTTCCTCCAGCATCCCAGGGGAGCTTCCTGCCTAGTCCATCACCAGCATTCCTACAGAACCCAAGAGGAAGGGAGCTCTCAGCCCTGGGATGGAGTCCCCAAGCACTTCAAGCCCCGGTTGCTTTGGGGTTTGAAACAAGTGGATGCTCAGAAGAGCTCCCAAGGACATCTGTCCCAGCAGACACTTGGACAACGGAGACGTTTAACTCCACACGGATGTTCTTTGGGTTGGAGGAGTTTAAGACACCCAACTTGTGTACAAAGCCTGGGAGGGGGATAAAAAAGGTGTTCCATAAGGACTGAAGTGCCTCCATTTCTAAGGAGATGGTGGGAGATGCACTGAGAAAAAAATAGAGACAATCACACCCTAATCACTCAAAAAAACATTCTTTTCTTGTAACAACAACAGCTGCTGCAGGAGCACAACAGCACAGCCAGGGAAGGCAGGCAAATCCAAGATCAGCCTGATCCTGCTCCACGAAAATGTGGCAATTATTGCTCTAGGGAAGACACAGCAATTTTTATGCAGGAAATTTCGTGCCTGCTGGAGAAAGCACTGCCAGAAGCCTGGGTCATTCTGCCCTAGTCGTGTCCTCAGCTTCTCTCCGTAACCGAAGGCAAAGCTCTGACTGAAGGCAGAATTCTCCAGCTGCTGTGGAATCCAGACTGTGGATTTCAGGAAATCCCAAGAGTCCACCCATCAGATTCAAAAATGGAGCTGGGAATCAGAGCTACAAGCCCATCCCAATGTGCCTCAAAAGGCTGGACACTTGTCCCTTCTTCCATGTCATCCCTGGGCTCTCTTTCAGCCTGGGAATGTAACCAGTTCTCAGGGAAATAAGCCTTCATAACCATCCTTCCTTTCCTCCAAATTCCCCACAACTCAGCTGGGATCTTTTCCCAGCCTTTTCCAAAGAACCTTTACCGATGCACTGATGTATTTGAATTCAGGCACTAATGCACACAAGTTACCTCTGGGACTCTTCACAGCCTGTGCCAGGCCTGGACAGCCTTTTCCATAATGAATTTTTTTCTCATCTCCAATTTAAACCTCCCCTGGCACAACTTGAGGCTGTTTCCTCTTGTTCCATTCTTTGTTACCTGGGAGAAGACATTGACCTCCCTCACCACCGCTGGAGACAAAGGCACATCAACCTTTCCACAGCATTTTTAGGGAGAGAAGGATGTAAATTAACTCCTGTTTGCCTGAATGTTAATTCACTGTGTCTCTTATAGACCTGGCAGTTTTAGGAGACTCAACTGCCTCAGGTTTGAACAAGAAGGTCACTTACTCCTACACCTACCAAAAAAGCTGGATTTTGTTCCTCACCACCTCCAGCCTTTTTAGACTCAGAATTCAAGCCTTTTCCCATAGCTTAGAGCAAGATGCTGTGCTATGGACACAATGCAGAAGGAGATTTTAAGTCACCATCCCCATTTCCCGTTCTGCATCCCTCACTGACAGACTAATTCCATCTTCTGAAATTTTCATTAAACCAGGGAGGGCAAACGATCTTTTTTTGCAGCCCTAACGAGAACGGCATTCACCAAACAAGAGACAGTGGTGGGGGTGAAATCAGCACAGAACAAACATCCCCTGCTTTGCAGGTTTAACCCCTCCAGCACCTATCAACATATTTCAGAGCAGCTACCAGGCAAATACTGGATTTTCACTTGCACTGAACAATAATCAGGACACCCAAATCTCCAAGAGTCAATGAAATGGTTGTGAAACCCACCAAAGGTCTCAACTTAGCATTTCTCGTGCTTGGTGGGACCTCAGAGGCCGTGTTCAAGGCCCTGCCTTTGCTAAGTTTTCTTTAATCTGCCCCAGAGGTTCAGAAGAAGAGAATGAGAAGAAATTCTCCCCTGTGAGGGTGGGGAGGCCCTGGCACAGGGTGCCCAGAGAAGCTGTGGCTGCCCCTGGATCCCTGGAAGTGTCCAAGGCCAGGCTGGACAGGGCCTGGAGCAATCTGGGATAGTGGAAGGTGTCCTGCCCATGGAACTGGACAAGCTTTAAGGTCTCTCCCAACCCAAACCTTTCTATGTGTTCTAAAGAAAAATTACACAGTTGCACAAAGCAGGTTTTCCAAGAGGCCAAAAAGAAGAGGAAATGAAAGCTCTGATTGATGAAGATGGCGATTTACGAGCTGCAAACACACACTGGGCAGGGGAGGAGGACAAATCAGCAGCAACAGCCCAAGCTGACACATCTTTGCTATTGTCACCTCTGGGACAGGGATCCAGCTGCAGCAACAGACAGAGTGACTCCAACCCAGCGTCTCCGGGTGTGCCCGCGCCGGTGATTAACTCACAGCTGTTAATTACAGGATGGAAACAGTGCCCTCACCTGACCCACAACCACATCAGGCATTTGCAGCTCCAGCAGCGCCCTCGTGGTTGCACACGTGCCACGTCTGGCACAGCCACTGCAGTCCCTTCCCTAGAAGGTTCCCAGGCCAGGCTGGACAGGGCTTGGAGCAGCCTGGGATAGTGGGAGGTGTCCCTCCTGCCCATGGCATGGATGATGTTTAAAGCTCTGTTCCAAACTAAACTTTCTATTATCCTCTGGTCCCTGAACCAATTCCAATCCACAGAACCCACAGAAGGCGGTGCTTCACTCACCACAAGATTCTCAAACACTTTCCGAGTTTCCTCTGCCACAAGAGCCCCGCTGCTGGCAGTGAGATACTGAACAAGAACAACCCCTCAGGCACAGCCTTTGAGGGCTGCCAGTGTGAGCACAAGGCAGCCAACAGCGGTAGCCCAACACGTGTCACCGTGACCTTCTGCTGCTCCAGGAACAGCGCTCCTCCCGAGGCACAATGAGATAAAACAGAGACAGGTGCCCCAAAGAAGTTACTCCTGACAAACATTCGTTAAACGTCTTTTCTTGCTGTAATCCTCCCAAACATCTTTTTGGTTTTTAATCTGAATTCCTCGGAGGAGAGCAGATCCCGCCAGCCCAGGAGATACCTGATTCTGTGAATAAAACCAATGTACCGCTTTACAGACACGCTCTGAGCTTTTCCTTTCCAAAGGAAAAGCAAACAAACATTCTCCCAGGAACTCTGCCCTCACGTTAGCTTTCCTCCCAGCCCTTCTGTAGCAGCTTTTAAAACATGAGAAAAGCCCTGTTTCATGTTAAATTCATAACCAGGAGGCAGGGACGCTGAAAGAGAACACGAAGCAGAGTCAGGGTTCCCAGGCTGCTTTTTGAGCTGTAAACACTCAACAGAGCAGATGAAGATGACCTGAAGTGCGGAGAGCTGGTGCTGAGTGCTCCAGGTGTGGCATTGCCTGCTGGAGCTGCCTATCCATGGCCCTTTACACACACAGAGGCTGAATCATCTCATCCTGCACAAGAAAATTGCTTCTGCTCCTTCATCCATCCACTTGTGCAACACAGGAATTCCCAGGGATCACCACGGGGAAAACACACAGGATCAGCAGCTTGTTCCTGCTTGAACCCTGCGGCAGAGCAACCTGAGGGGGCATTTGGTTTTCCCCCACAGTGGCCAGCGCAGCCCCAAAGCCCAGAGATTCATTTCTGCCCCGAGTTCACAATGAGATGCAGAGAACTGAGCTGGAGCAAGGCACAGGCCACATCCCTGTCACCCAGCCCTGTGGGGTGGGAAGGTCTCAGGGGCAAAAGGACTCAGAATCATAGAACGGTTTGGGTTGGAAGGGACGTCAAGGCTCATCCAGTGCCACCCCTGCCATGGCCAGGGACACCTCCCACTATCCCAGGCTGCTCCAAGCCCTTTCCAACTTGTGCCAGCACATCCAAGCTCCAGAAGCCAGGCCAGCCCCAGCTGTCCCCTCTGCAGGGCCAGCAGAGCACAGGGACGGGTCTCATTCAGGATGAAGGGCTCTTTACATGAGGCACCCCTGGCACTACAGCCCTTGTACAGCTCTCTAGGAACTTCAGGACTTCTAGGAGCTGGTTCAGAACNCTTTGACCTTGTGTGAATAGCAATAATGTAGCAGCAGCTATTAAAAAAAAAAAAAAAAAGTATAAAAAATGAAACACAAAGTAAGAATTCGGGGGTCGTTTTTAGCAACAGAAAGATTTCAGTTTTCCCTCGGCGCTTTCGCAGGCGGCCGCGCTCAGCCGTGGCTAATCTCTGCTCAGACACTCTCTGGTGACACTGCTCTTGAGTAAGTCCAGGGATTAACTGAGGTTATCCAGAGGGCCAAGGGCAGCCTGAACGAACAGGAGCTGGGCCACAATCCCTGCAGCCCCACGGGCCTGCCCCATCCAGGGGATTCAGTCCCCATCCCAAGGGACACCACACCAAGGCTCTCCACAGCCTCCTGCAGCACCGAGCTAAGGCTGGCACCTCCGGGCAGGCTCTGACTGGGGACCAGGTTTGGTGCAGGAGCCAAAAACGTCCCCCCCCAGAGGCGTGGAGCCTCCTGGAGTCTGCACATGGCTCCACTGAGAGCAGCAGGTCCAACACAGCCACCACGCAGCTCCCAGGCATCGATCTTGATAATGATCACAATCTCTTAAAGCCTAAATGATTCCACACCAGGAACACTGGGAAGGCAAAGTTTCCTAAGCTTTTAACGGGTATGTGCTTTTCAGAGCAAATTCCACCAAGATTTACTGCAAAGGGAAAAAGTTGTATTTGGACAGAATCACGGGATCATTACGGTTGGAAAAGCCCTCTGAGTCCAGCTGTTAATCTGCACCACAGTGTGCCCAGGCACCACACATCCACACACCTTCTGAGCGCTTCCAGGGGCTGTGATCCCACCATTCCCCTGCTGAGCCTGTCCCAATGCCTGACCAACCCTTCAGGGAAGGAATTCTCCCTCACATCCAACCTAAACTTCCCCCAGCACTTCCTCCCATCCTGTCACTTGTTATGTTTGGGACACAGGTTTCACACAGCCCATGCAAGAGGTCTCCAAGCAACTGGAGGCTGGAGGTGTTTGTCTGTTAACTCTTGTTCCTCTGCTCTTTCCTACGCCTCTGGATCAGCTCTGCATTGAAGGCTTTCCAGAAATCCCTTCCCTAGGGCCCAGACTCTGGGGCAACTGAAAAAAGGATGCAAGAGAAGGGCAAACAACTTCTGCAGAGCCAGCAGCGTGTTCTGGCACCTAAACTGATGGATTTGTTTTCTTTTGAGGAACTGGAAAGGAAGGGAAAGGATCAGAAAAAAGATTGAGAGAAACACCAGCACTACAGCTGGATCCATGGAGCTTTGCTGATCCAAAACAGGCTCCAGCAATCCAAGGGCTGCTGCAGATTACACAGGAGCTTGGCTTGCAGATTTATTTGCCATTTCTGGACGTTTCCAGTGATGTTATCCCTTGGACAAAAGCAGATCTGTAGGTGGAGGGCTTGGAAGGGCACACCCAATACTCCACAGGACTCCTCCCGAAACTTCTGCCATCTTCCTCCAGCAAGGAATGCCATAGGGAGCATCACTGTGGGAGTTATGGTCTCCCAAGAGGAGGGAAGCAGGAATCCCAGCCTGCTCCCAGCAGTGCCTTGAGCCCCAGACCCTGTGCCTGACCAGCACCAAGCCAACACTTCAGTGTTCGGCTCCCTGCTAAAGAGAGACTCACCGTTTCCTCCAGATCTCCTTTGAAAACGCTCCCAGAACCAATTTATTTATCATCTTAATAAAAAGCAACAATTAGGAATCACAGAGAGCAACCCAACAGCTCTGCTGCAGCAGCCACCACAGCCGCAGCTCCCACAGCACACCCATCTCCCCTGTGCTTCCCACAAGGAGCTCTGAGTACAAAAAGTCCTTCGTGCAGCCACCCTTGTCCCCTGAGCCAGCATCAAACACTTTGGACAGTGCCTATTTAAACGCTGGCTGGAAATACAGCTGGCTTTGGAGCAGAGGCAGGTAAAGCCTGGGTGAGCGTGATGCAGCAAGGGCAGGTGCTCAGGCACAGCTCAGAGCTGTTCAGTCAGCAAACAGCAGCGCTTCCAGGCAGCTCTCCAGGCAATAATCATTCCAGGGGATCGCCTGCAATTCCTAACCACGGGCTGGGAAAAGGGCACAGAAAGGAGCTTTTTCAGACTTCTGAGCAAGGAGGTCCTTGACCACTGTCCAAGGGAACGAGGCTTTCAATGTCCACCACAGGTTTCTCCAGGTTTCTTTCTTCTCCTGAATCCCAGGTTTCCATCAGAGCACCTCTCACAAGCCCAGACTGTTAATTACTGTGTTTACAGTGGGTGTTGGCCTTAACAGGATGAATGTCCCGGCTCTGCTGAAGCACGATATAATCCCTTAAAACGTGTTCCCATCAGCTGTTGTTTAATTAGACCACATGATTTCCACCCAAGCAGAGAGGGCAGAACCCCCCAGTCCGTGCTGCCTTTCCCAGCCACTCCAGGAGCCATCCAAAGCCCATCATGGAATATTCAACCAGCTGCCTTTCCTCTTCCTCCCTGGCACAAATCACCGGCAGCTCCCTGCAGGAAACTCCTCTGATAAATGCTGGAAGGACCTGGAAGTTCTTATCTGGAGTCTGGGGGATATTTTCCCAAAGAAGTGGGTGATAGTGGAATTCCTGCAGAGTCAGGTGGTTACTTACATCTTTCAGCCTGGAATATCCCATGGTTTATTATTCCTGCATGTGGCACATGGAATTGTTCAGTCCCAGTTTAATTTGTCTTCTCACAGTGAAGTTTAAGTGGACAGACCAGCACCGCTCCCATGCTGCTCTGTCCAGGCGTGGTTTATGACAGATTTTCCTTGGAAATGCTCCTGCGGAACAAATCCAACCTTATCTCTTGATGACTTTCCAGGAATGGGACAGCCACAGCTTCTTTGGGAAACCTGTGCCAGGGCCCAACCACTGTCTTGGGATTCTTGGGCATTGAAAAATAAAACCAAATTTAAAAAAAAAAAAAAAATATTGTAGCCCAAAATGGATGCATTTGAAAAGGTTTGTGATTAGGCTGGTCACAAAAAGAACATTTTTTCCCTAAGGAAGAAACTGGCCCTCCCAAAAGGATGGACTCAAGGGATGACACCTATGAAGTCTGTCAGACTTTGCAGTCCCATGTCTCTGGCAGGTAGAATCAGGAATCACCGAGGTTGGAAAAGACCTCCAGGATCATGGAGTCATTAACCCAGCCCTGCCAAGTTCAAGGGAAAAGGTAGAAACTGCTCTGACACTTAATTCCCTCCACCAGCACCAAAACGTGTGGTTTTGGCCACCCTGCGACGAGGATCTGGGCAGAAATTATGAAGAAAAACAGGAGAACTGGGCAGGACAAAGGAAGGTAAAGCAGAGACTGCATCTGAGCCCATCCATCATCGTAAGGAGAGCGCTTCCCACGATGGGGAGGAAGGGGAAGGAAGAGAGTCAGCCACGGGGAACAATTGCTCCAAGGAAGGGGAAGCAGCATTGTTTGAGAGATTTAACAGAAAAGCATTATCAACCAATCCCCCATCCCTCAAAGAAAGGAAAGAAAAAACATTCCCATAGTCTTTGGGAAGGCTCAGCTCCACCTTGACATCACACCCCCCCACTCTGAGCCAGAAGGGAAGAGAAGCTGCTTTGTTTGATTTTTTCCCCCCCAAGCTGCATTAGCAGCCCTTTTCCCCAGGAAGGAAACCTTCCACACTCCCCTTCCCCTCCAATTTGCAAAGGCTGTGCCGGGCTCCTTATTCCAGCTCCCCAGGAGCCCGGACAGCGCAAGGAAACAGGAGCAAAATGCAGCAGCTCCCCACTGGGCCACGAACTCAAAGCCAGCCTGGGATAGCAGGACCTCTGCAAGCCTTGCAGGAGCTGCCGTGGAAAGTAGGCACAACCCTTTCTCTGAGATGATCTCTCTCTTTCCAGCAGGGAAAGATGTGGGAGACCAGGCTGTGCACATCCTGTGTGGAAATGGCAAAACCCATTGCTCTGCCTCACTTATCTCCAAGCTTCCCTGCTCTAACATGACTGCAGCTGAATTTTATTCAGCTTAAGCCTTTCCCAAAATACCCGTGCTCCTTTGAGGTATTTCTTCCTCTCATCAGAAGCTCTGCAGAAATTAAATCCTATTAGTGCATAACTCTCATGCAGTAACTGTGACATATTGGGGATTTTCACTGGCAGGCTCAGCAAAATCCTCACCAGAGGAGAAGTCCTTCAGATGCAAGACATCCAAGACATCTGAAGCCTCGAGGCTTCTTTCTGTGCACAGATTTGGTGCTAATCCCAAAGCTCCCCAGCCCTTTGCTGCTGGGTCTCAATTCTGTGCTCTGCCCTATCCCATCATCCAGCAGAGCAGCTTCCCCACCTCAGATCATTCAAATTCCTTTCTTGGGAGTGTTCCAGGCCAGGCTGGACCGGTCTTGGAGCACCCTGGACCAGGGGAGGGTATCCCTGCCCAAGGCAGGGGGTGGCACTGGATGAGCTTTAAGGTCCCTTCAACCTCAAGCAGTCTGTGATTCTATGACTCCCAACCCCTCAAAGTACAGGACTTTAATGGATCTCAGATGCTGCAGGAGCCTTCAAATTCCTCTTCACCCGCTTTTTTTACTGCTGGAAACATCACATCTTTGCACCTCCTCCCAAAGCAAAGCGGACACATCTGCCTATCCTCCACAGGCCCCATTATCTTCAGGCATTTCCCTGCAAAAACCTGTGTGTTTCAATGCAGCAACAGCAATATCAGGGCAGCCCCATTCATTCCTTCATGAAGTCTCCTCATCAGCTCCTGGAGATGCTCTGGAAATGAGCTCTCCTCCAACAGACACCTGCTGAGCAGATTTATTCGGGCTGTCCTGGCAGCATCAAGAAGAGGGCCAAGCCTGAGCTGTCACCCAGCTCGACTCCCACCTCTGCACACTCCCCAGCTCTCACGTTAGGGAGGCTGACAGTCAAACTCTGAACAGCAAAACCCCATTTCTGAACTTCTCCCCACTTCTTTCCCTGCAGCTTTTCATTGGCATCCCCACAGAGCCAGAGCCTGGTTTCCAGGGAATGTTTTCCACCCAAATGTTAAGGGAAGCCACACATATTTCAACCCTGCCATCTGCTTTCCAAGGGGGCTCTCTCCTCGGAAAAATCACAATTAAAAGCACCAAGCAAACCAAAACCACCCCCAAACAAACAAGTCCTCACTTTATTAACCACAATAGGAAGCCCTGCAATAACTTTGGGAGGCAGAAGTCTTCAAAGGGCAGATATTTCCCATCCATTATCTGAAATCTTTCTAGGCTTCATTAAGCACATTCCAAATTTACTTTTGTCAATGGAAGTACAGATGGCATTTGAGCTAAAGATTAGGATCCCATTTCCTTCCTCTAAGGCAAAAGGCAAACATTAGCGAGGACTACTGGGGTTAACCTTTAATTATTGCACAAGAAGCCCCAGTCCACAGCTTTAACAGGCTCTTCAGACCTCAGAGCTCCTTCCAGGGCCTAAAGGGGCTCCAGGAGAACTGGAGAGGGACTGGGGCCAAGGCATGGAGGGACAGGACACAGGGAATGGCTTCCCAGTGCCAGAGGGCAGGGATGGATGGGATATTGGGAAGGATGGGATACTGTGAAGGAATTCTCCCCTTTGAGGGTGGGGAGGCCCTGGCACAGGGTGCCCAGAGAAGCTGTGGCTGCCCCTGGATCCCTCAAAGTGTCCAAGGCCGGGCTGGACGGGGCTTGGAGCAAACTGGATGATGAGGTGAGCTCATCTTGAAGGTCCCTTCCAACCCAAACCATTCTGTGGTTCAAGATTTGTCCCCACTCCAGGGAGAGCTTGGACCCCTAAGAAAAGGGCTGTAAATGAAACACACCCAGCTCAGGGACAGCTCCAGCCAATGCTGAAATTAATCCCTTCCCCAACTGAATAAGGAAATTATCACTGGGACAGGTTTGAGGGAAGCAGGTTCTGAACCCACTTTTTTTTTTGGGTGTCTAAGTCATCCTAAAGGCCACAGACCAGGACAAGCATTTCAGCTCAATGCTTTCAGGAATATCTTGGTCTTCCCTCCTTCCCAGGAGTAGTTCCGGAGTTTAATTTTCCATTTTAGGGGATGTGAGGTCCTAATATAAGCAGCCATACAGATTCAACTGCAGGCCACTCACCAAGCTGGTGAGCAGCTCTACCCCAAGCACTCAGGGTTAAGTGCCAGGACCACACCCAGCCTTCCCACAGAGGCCTGTGGGACGGGCACGGCAGCTCTTCTGTGGTTTGAGAGGCAGCTCACAGGAACCCAGGAGCTGCAGGAACCTGAACACCCACCAGGGGAACCACAGCACTCCCAGGGTGCAGCACCTGATCCCAAAGAGGATGGAGATGCTCCCTCAGAAAAGCTCTTTGACCCACAGCCCCAAGCGGATGGAGGGCCACAAGCCAAGCTCTCCACAGAGCTCAATTCCCGCCTGTCAGCATCCAGGCTGTGGCAGCACTGCACCTTTCCACTTCCCCTGCCGTAAAATTGAGTTATTCTGGGCTCATCATTGACACCAAGTCAAACTCCATCTGTTTGCACCAAGATAAAGGTTCCTCTGAGGCTGCTCCGCTGAGTGCCTGTGACGTTGCTGCCATGGCTCCCAGCTCAGCTCTCCCCCAGCGGGAGCAGGGAGGTGTGGGATGCCAAAATTAGTGCTTGCACTGCTCAGGGGTTATTCTGGGCTGGGTGCAAGGCAGCATCTTTGTGCTTTTTGAGTGCTCAGACCAGTGCTATGCACAGCATCAGTAAACAGGGAGTCTTACAGCATGGAGTAACGAGGAAAACACAACCATTCCAGGAAAAACTCAGGAGGTGACAGCTCTTTCCAAGCCGTTTTCTGCCACATGGAAGTTCCACAAATTGCAGCAGAGTCAGAGAAGCATCCCATCCACACAATTTAATTCAGAGCTTGTTTTAAATTAAATTATTTAAAAAATAAACTATCAAGAGGTACAAGAGCACAACAGGAAAACCAACACCACTGCAGCATTATCTTTGCACCCAACAAGAAACGGGATGAAAAAAAGACACAGGGACTATCAGCATTCCTGAGAGCAGAGAGGTTTCATGAAGTCCTGGTGAGCTGGAAGAGCAGAGGAAGCCAAGGAGCAGCACAGCAGGCGGGCAGGCAGGGAATCAGGATTTGCTCCAATGATACAATCACAAGCCATCAGGCGCCTGGGTGACAAATCCATTCGTGCTGGATAAATACAGCCAGCCAAGCCAAGCTTGCCCATGGCCAAAACCAGCACCAGGAGGTCAAGGACTTCCTGCAGAGTCACTGCAGGGAGCGGCAGCTCGGCTGTGACGTGTCGGTGTCGGAGCACAGCAGCTCCCTCAGCCCTGCCCTGCGGTCTGGACAGAATCCTCACCTCTGCTCTGGAGCCAGGCTGGGAGAACTGGGAGTGCTCACCTGGAGAAGAGAAGGCTCCAGGGAGAGCTGAGAGCCCCTGGCAGGGCCTGAAGGGGCTCCAGGAGAGCTGGAGAGGGACTGGGGACAAGGGATGGAGGGACAGGACACAGGGAATGGCTTCCCAGTGCCCGAGGGCAGGGCTGAGGTCAGGATCTCGCAGGACCAGCAGTGCAAGTTCCTGTATTGCCAGAAAAGCACACGCCTGAGTAACACAGAGTTCTATCACTGCTGTCCCCAGCTTGGCAGCAAATAAACTCACACCACAGGGAAGCCCTCTGCGACTTGACATGCCAGAAAATTTACTTTCTTCTCACCTTTTGGTCTGGATGGACTGAATGCTCTGGGGACTCTGGATACTCCCTCAGGAATTGGAGCCACCAGCCTTGACCAGGGTGAGAGCACACACAGAGCAGTCTCAAACCTGATCCCACAAGTTTTCACTTTATTCTAGAGTTTTTTTCCCCGTAACAGCTCATAGGTTGTCCTAAAAAGACCCACATTCAGGCTGACAAACCACATTTTTGCCAACAATATTGCAAGAAGCCGAGTGATGCCACTGGAAGCAGCCCCCGTGCTGTTCCCACCTCCGGAGGGGTGGTTATTCCACGTGAACAAGTGGATCTCCCGTGTTCAGCATCCCCCCTCAGGGGAAAGTGCCACTTCCATATGGAACTCAAAGAGCCAACACATTCCCTGCTGCCCTCCTCCCAAATCACTCCCAGAGCCACCCCAGAACCAGGGCTGGGTGAGCAGCAGAGGGGGGTTCAGCTGCCAGACACTTGCCCGTGCCAAGGGCTCTCAGGGAAAAGTGGCCAAAAATAGCTCAGAGTCATCTAAGCAGCCCCACAAGAGCGGGATTTTACCCCTATCCCATTTATCCATGGGATAAACGCCTCCTCCACACACCTCAGACACTACAAGCCGGGAGCTGTGCGGGTTTGGAGAGCTCTGTTACATTGCCAGGCCAAGCCCAGGGCACCACGGTGCACTCAGCCAGCAGGATGAATAAAAACAACGCTCAGGAAATGGTTTTTGTTTGCAAAACACCCCAGGTGAGCATCCCACGAGGTGCTGAAACACTCCCTCTGTCACTGCTGCAGCAGCAGGAAAGTTTTCCCATTGCCACCTTCACACCCTGGTGGTTCCAAAGATGCTCTGAGAGCTGGGATTGTTGGCTCAGGATAAACTGGGCAGAGCCCTTTGCCAAATACCTCCCCCCCTGCAGAGCTCCCAGAGCTATTTTGGGCAGGTGTTTCTGCTATCAGGTTCATGTCCATCACAGAGGGGAAATAAATAACAAATAATCACGAAACAAAGGTTCATCCTTTGGCTTTTGCACTGGAGAAAAGCTGCTAGACAGGAAAAGGGAAGGAGGAAAACTGCTGCAGATTCCACTGTCCCTGTGTCACTGCTCCTGGCAAGGAGCGATATTAAGCTGAGGTTACAATTCAAACAGAGCAAAAATTATTACTAAAATGCTGGAGCCAGGGAAAGGCTCCCAACACAGCATGTTTCAGACCCTCTCTCCCTCCTCAGCCTGGCAGCACCCCCTAAAATTGCCACCATCAGAGAGGTGGTGCCACAAGGCAAAGAGCAGCACCCACAAAGATGGCGGGTGTCTTTGGGAATGGGAATCAACCTCAAGGAAGGAATCAATCCCCATGTCTGGCTGCCTTTCTACAGCACCCAGGTGTTCACACCCTCACCTTGCCCCACTGAGGCAGTGCCACATCCTTCATCTTGCAGTCACTAGAAAATACATTTATTTTCTTGGCAAAAACCAGTGCTGTCTGCAAGGAAAAGAGGGGTGATCCCAAATCATCCCAACACCTGACACCTTTCCTTTCAGAGCCATCATCGGAGCAGCAGCCTAAGTTAAAGCACATTATCTGAGGACAAAAAAACCAACAAGTCACTTCTGGTGGTCATTTCTCTGTGGTGCTCCAGTGTTTCTCCATTTGCAAGGCAGGATACAAAGCTCAGTCCTTCACTGCTCCCACAGAGAAACAGAAGGGAGATGGCACAAGCAAGAGCTAAACCCTCAGAGCTCCAGGATGACCATGGCATGCAGGTCTTCACTGGAATTGTCATCCTTTTAGAGTTCTCTAGAAGCCAGACCAGTGGCAAACCCCATTTTTTTTTTTCTTGTCACATTGTAAATGACAGGCAAAATTAAAAGATCAGCCTCTGCAGATGGTTTCAGCTCTAAAGCAAGAAAAATATTTAAATACAGTCCTTGTGGTGCATGGCAGGGAGAGGATTTATTACTGCTGGGACACAGGACTTTCCCCACAGGCTGCATTCCCAAATTCCCAAGCTTCCCAGCTGGCAGTGAGCCCTGGGGGGGAATCCAGACACCTCAGCAGGCCCTGTATATCCACTCACAGCATAATTTATTTCCACGCTCAGCCACTTGCAGCAATATTTATTTTTTTAGTACCAGCTCCAGTGCCTCAGCCCAAAGCTCGTTCTCGACAGCTCTGCCGTTTAGCAAACATTAAACCTGATGGGGCATGAGACAGAACAGGGTTTTACTCACAGCCCTATCCAGGAGCTGCCTCAGCGGAGCTGACAGCCACAAGTCTTTTAGGCAGTATTTATTTCATACCTTTCCTTCACAGAAAAAAAAAAAACAAACAAAATGACAACCAAAAACAAAACAAAACAAACAAAAAAAACCCCCACCAAACAAAAAAAATTTAACAGCTTTTTGGAATCAAATATATGGGGTCAGACACCAAATATGGCCAATTTGGGAGTAAAATATCTCAGAAGCTTCAGGCAATGCTGAAACACAGCAATAAGCTTTAGGGTGGCCAGGCAGAAGCAGGCAGGGGAAGACAGACTCCAGGCTGCACCACAGTTGTATTTCACTTGCAGCTTAAAAAAGAAAACTCCATGTAAAAAGGAGGAATTGTGGGAATTTGATAGGAGGAATTGGATCAGGGATCTCCATGTTAAAAGGGGATTTGAAATCACTGCCACCCCCTTCCCTCCAGAGGCTGGGTTGTGCTTCCTGACTGTGGTTTTTAAGCCAGAGGAATCTGACAGTGCCTCAAGCAGGAGGGACTGGAGCTGTAAGAAGCACCAGTGATGCTCCTTCTCCCCAGCTTTGCCGTCAATCCAGATATAACAATCAGCATTATCAACTCCGGGAGAAATCAGATGGCTGTGCCACACAAAACTGGATAACCCCAGAACTATTCCCACTTATTTTAGCTCTGGCACTTTGGGATTCGGCTGCTCTGACAAAGCCCAGTCAGAAGCACCTGAGGCTGATAAACTCCATTAGCTGCTCACAGAGCTGAGCAGCAGCAACTGCTTGCTGCAAAAACTGGGAACAATTTGGGAACTCCACGGTCAGGCTGACCTTGGGCACAGCAGCAGGGAACAGCAACCAGCATTTGCTCCCACTTTTGTCCAAAGCCATCTCCTCCAGCAGCTCCGGCCACCTGCAGCACAGGCAGGGCTGATTTTCCTTGGATTAAGCCTGGCTCAGGCAGCCTAAAGCCTGGAACGTGGCTTTGAGAGGGCAGGAGATGCAAGAATCCCTAAATTTAACTCACAGCATCCTTAAGTTTGGAAAACGCCTGTAAAATCTTTGAGTCCAACCAGTAACCTGACTCTGCCAGGTCCAGCACTAAACCACGTCGCCAGGCACCACATCCACACCTCTTTTTGCAAACTGAGCGCCTCCAGCCTGTTCAATCCACACTGAGAGCAGCCACCACCTCATCACACACACACAGAGCCCACCACAACCAGGCAGCTGCATTTCAGCCACTCACGCAGTTCACAAACCGCCATCCCAAAGTTGTCCGCTTCCTTTAAATAAAAATAAAAGAAGGAGCGCATTGGAGAGGGACTTACAGAGCAGCAGCACTCCCAGCACAATTCCTGGCTGGATGTTCTGTGCCAAGGGACCCAGGGCAGCCTCATCCCTGAAGCTCTGCTGATATTCAGGTTTAAGAGCGCTGATAAGCCCGAGCTGGAACAGCTCTTACGCACTGTAGGTTTTATCTGTGGCAGAGCACACTTGTTACAGACCCTCTCTTATCAGCACTGCAAATATCAGCAGAGATAAGGAGAGGCACGTAGGGCCTGGGAAGGTGCAGAAACTGCAGCAGACACATTGGGGTTTGACTCCTTTGACCTCATCTGCCCCAGCTCGTGACCTCGAGGGCTCCCTGTTCCCACCACAGCGCCACATCCAGCCCCTAAACTGCTCCAGGAGAGGAGCAGAGCCCTTCGAGCCAGTTCTCCACATCTGTCCCTGCAGTGAACACTGCAGATGAGCTGCAAAGTTCAGGGAAATCGGGGAACAGCCATTATTTCCCCCTGAGCTGGGAGAGAAGAAGCCAAAAGAGCAAAGTGATTTTCTCACGGGTCCAACAGAACTCAATATAACCAATTACCCCAGAAGCTGGGATTTAAGGACTCTCATGACAGAAGGGGTTCAATAGAATGAGCTGACCCTTTTAGAAATCTAGCGGACTCCCAAATTTGCACTTATCCTGCTGTCAGAACTGGATTTATAACTGCTCACTACCCGACACCAGGTTACAGCTTCACAACAAACGCGGGCTTCCCTCCTGCCCAACCACCCACACTGCGGCTGCAGCACAGGGGTGTTTAACACATCCATCGGATCAACCCCAGGAGGGCTTTGCAGCCCAGCAGGAGCCTTGGCTTTCGGGACGAATCCAATCTTGCAGCTAACGAGCCCACCTTGCTCCTCAGAAGGGCCCATCCAAAGGGAGCGATGCCCCTGCTCCAGGGGACACCGGGACAGGGATCCAGCATCACTAAGGCAGAGTCCCTTCGCAGAACCACTGCGGAAAGATTCCGTGCAGCTCTTGAGGGTCAGCAAAGCACAGCGCGAGGTTTGAGCTCCACGTTAACCCCTTGCACCTTGGACCGCAGCAAAACGCTGCCCCGGTACGAGCCCAGGGAAGGGCAATCCCCTCCTACACTGCTCCTGCCCGTGCTTTCAGGGACAGCAGCTCCATCCCTCTAATCCCACAAGCAGCTTTATTTCTCTTGGCAAAGCAAAACGGTCCCAGGAGCCCTGGCAGGGTTTGTGCTTCGGCAACGCGCGGCCGAGTGACCTTGGGAGGCACAAAGGTTTGTCCCTGCCGGCATCACAGACACCACAGCACTCTGACTCGCACCACACTAACATTTTAACATCTACAGCTGTCTTATACCACGTTCCTTTAATATACAGCTCTCCCAGAGCAGGAGCCTGGAGATCCAAATCAAAAAAAACCCAAAACAAACACATCCTTACGCAGAAGAGACGGATTAGGAAACAATTGTGATAAGGGAAAGTATTTCCAGCCGAGCTGTCAACCTTGCCCTTTAAATCAGGCTTTTAATGAGGACTGCAAGCACTCGGCGTTTGCGTGATTAACTCCCAGCTCAAGAGGAGCTGAGCTGCTCCACTGTGGAAGCAGATCCTGCCTCCAGGTTCCAGGCAGGCACGGGAAAGCAGGAGATGATCTTGCAAGCTGTCACACAGCACCAACCGATGCCACAGCCCATGCAGGGAGGGTAAATCACCCCGAAAATGAGAGCTGCCACCGCTCTATTCACAGAGCATCAAATGCAGCGCAGCAAGGGGTGTGGGAACTCGCTGTCCCCAGCTCGAGGGCACAGGGGAAAAGGAGACAGCAGGATCTGTATTTTTGGCAGGCATTTTGATATCTAAGAGCTGGAAAATGGGGATTACAAATCCGGCGTCCCAAGTGCAGAGCAATCCTTGATGATGAACGTAATTTGCATGTGAACAGGAACACGTCTGAAAATAGATGTTTGAGAAGGTCTCAACTCACCTCTTGGCTCGATGAATGGCAGGGCTCCCAAATATCCCAAACCCACAAATTTCAAGGACTGTCCAGGCACTACTGTTATGTGAATCTCTAAGGTCAACCAACCACAGCCACGGATGGAGAAATCACAACCCAAAAAGCTCGAGAGAAACAGAGCAAATCATGCCTGGACAGCCAGAGCAGGACACAGGAGCTGCCTCTTGCTGGGTTTCAAACTGCAGTAGGGTTGACTGACAGTTTAAAGTCTCACTGACAAGATTCCTGAATAAATAGTAGGCAGATTGATACCAAAATTCCCACAATACCTGCAAACAATCATTGCTGCATCGGGCAGCTGCATACAGAACATCACCTACAAGACAGCCTCGAGGAATTTCTTTATGGGGCTGCTTCATGCAAGAAAGGAGAATTACAGAGTCATCATAGAAAGGTTTGGGTTGGAAAGGGCCTTAAAAATCATCCTTTTCCATGGGCAAGGACACCTTGCACCAGCCCAGGTTGCTCAAAGTAGCTGGGAAGAGAGAGAGAGACCCTGGATTTGAACATAAACTTCCCACCTTCTCCAGAAGAGCCTTTTTTTCCTCTGAGAAAGGTCAAGGGCTTGGGTGACTTTCCTGCACCAACAGCTGAGACATGCAGGGAATATTTTAATCCCAAGGAAAGCGTTAATTACTTCTTGGCAAAAAAAAATAAAAGCAAATCCAGACAACACCACCCCTCCCCCTGCCACCAAAATCCACCCAAATATGACAGAGTGGCCTCAGCACTGTGGTAAATCCCTGTAAACAAACCTAAGCCCTCTCTGTCCATCCCAGCGACTGGGTTTAAGCCATAACCTGGGGAGCCCTCAGCCCCATCTTGCCCCTGAGAACAGCAAGGGGACCTGAGGCATGACCTGGGATATTGATCCCAGTTTATCCCCATTCTCCAAGGTCTGACTCAGGCAGAGCTGTGCAGCCAGCACAGGGAGTTGAGATGGTGTCACACGCAAGGGACACCTCCCAAGGGCCACACCAGGTCCCTCCCTCCTGGCAAGGTCCAGGGCAGTTTCACAGGACAGCAAGCACAGACTTGAGCCTCAAATCCTCTCCAAGCTCTTAAGTGCCCTGCTCAGGATTAGCCCTGCTGCCCAAGAATCTTGTGGAACACCCTGAGCATCCCCTGTCACCTTCAGGAGTCAATTCCCAACTGCTCGCCACGGGCTGGGGCCAGCTCCAAGTCGGAAAATTTAATGCATTTTATTTGTTTTGCTGCAATTCCGCAGAACACTGACTTGATTTATGACTAGGTGACTGTCAGCTCAAGAGATTCATCAATACAAGCTAAGTGGCCCACATGGAATCTCTCAGAGTGGCTCAGGAGAACACATGGACGCGGAAGGGTACAACCAGTCCATTACATCTTTTTTAAGGCTGCACCCAAAAATACCTATTAGAGGAAACTCTGGGTTTCACCTTGGACTATTTCAGTCAGATACAACTGCCTGCTGTCCCTGGGCAAACGTGAGCCTGAAACTCAGCACAGCTAAAAACAGCCAAGGACCAAAATATTTCTGCTCTGTGCATTTAACCTCGGGCTGGGGGAGGGACAAGTTTCATTTCACCTCAGCGAGGAGGAAAGGGAAGCAAAACACAGAGGCCAGGCATTTATGAAGAGGTTTTACAAGTTGCAGCAGCCTTTTAAGAGAAGCAAGCTTATAAATAAATAAATAAATAAAAATTAAAGGCAAGCTGGCATCTGAGGGGGAAAGTGGGAGATAAAAAGCTGCTTTGGCACAGTGCCACATGGTAACTCCGAAAGTGAAACAGATCCTTCTGAGCGTTCCCAGACAAGAAGAGAATAAACTTACAGTCCATCACCTCCAAGTCCTCCAGGATCCAGCAGCCTGGACCCCAAGCCCCTCACGGAAAGCATGGCTCCAACACAGAGGACACGGTGCAGAACGGGCGGGAGGATTCAGGTTTGTCATGACTAAGGAATTACAGTAAAACCAGTCCAGGCTCTTTCCAGGGAAGAGATTAACCAGCAGCAGAGCTCTGCACAGATGGGGGAGCCTGGGGACAGAGCTGGTGCCCAGATTTGTGCAGCACCCCAGGAAAGGTACAACTTTCCCCCTTCCTATCCCCATTTCACCCTTCATCCAGCAGGGAAAAAAAAAAAAAGAAATAAATAAAACCAGATCAAGAGACACACACACACACAAAAAAAGGTCACAAGAAGAAACATTTTCTATTTTTCATCATCAGGACTGATCCTGCCCAAAGACCAGGAGGACAAAAACAGACAGAGCTCAATCCCAAGCTGAAATCCTGGATTCTGTATGTGAAAACATGCAAGGAATCGAGGCACAGGCACAAAAAACTTGCCACCTGCAACCCCAGAAGGTCCTTGTTTGAGCACCCTTCAGGGGAACACACTGTACCTTGAAACCACTCCTTGGCAGAAATCTTCTACAAATATTTAATTGCATATAAAAAATAAAGCTTTTTGTTGTTGTTGTTTGTCAGGCTATTGAGCAATGACAGACTATTGCACCAAATATTCAGGCAGTTGTCCTGCCAGTATCTGTGGGTACTTTTGGAGGAAGTGGGCAGAACACAGCGGTTTAGCTGAAGAGGAAAAAGCAGCAAAGCCAAACACCAATGTGCAGCTTTTTTTTTTTTTTTGGAACTCAAGACACGCATTAAAGTAGCTGTATCTAATCACTGTTTATAGCGGGGCTGGCAGGCAAAAGCGACTGCTATAAACGCTCTTTTAAATCCCTTTTCCCAGCATCATGCTCAGACTGCTCCTGAAAAGGGCTGTTAAGCACAGGTGGGAATATTTGGGACAGAAAGGAGGGGATAAGGTGCCCGTGTCCTAAACCCACCCCGGTGCGAGACCCTCCGAGGGTGGCAGGGTGTGAGCTCCACGTGCTCCTCAGCGCGGATGAGGAAGGAGCTCGCTGGTGTGACACTGCCCTCTCCTGAGCGCAGAGAGCTGCTCAGCCTCGCACCCGGCCCACGACGAGGATTTTGGGGAGCCCTGAGCAAACGCCCTGCAATCGGTGGAGAAGCTGAGCCTTCACTCACCCCACAGCAGCTCCAGCTGGCAGCAGCAGAGCCCGCAGCAGCCACAGCCTCCTCGCACCAGCAGCGTTTCAGAACAGGAGTGAAATACGCCTGTTTGAGCTCTTTGGAGCCTAATTAGCAGCTGCTGCAGCCTAATGAAGCAAAGTGGCTGCCAGGTGGATCCCATCCCTTCATCTCAGGGGGTGGGACTGGATGAGCTTTAAGGTCCCTTCCAACCCAAACCATTCCATCAGTATCAGCGTGAAGGTGCAAAGCATCTCAGGGGCAGGAGCACAACCTCCACAGGTGCATGGTCCCAAGAAAAAGGAGTTTAAAACCAGCCTTACAGATTCCAGGGAAAGCATATTCCAACCCCGCCACGTTTGTAGGAAAGCTGCTCTCAGGAGGGGCCCTGAGTGCCCATCCACGTCCAGCCCCACCATCAGTGACTGCCACAGCTTCCCACACGAGCCCGGAGCTGCACCGCCCAGCACCAGGGGCATTTCAAAGGTGCAAGCATTCCCTTTCATCTTCACCCTCGGGAAGGCTCACAGAGCGAGTTAAAGGCCAATATTCCCCCCAGGTGTGTCTGGTTAAAGGGCACCCAGACCTAACTTCCACCACCTGTGAGCATCAAAGCGCCTCGAACAAAAATCAGGGTGAAGGAGCCACCTGCTCCCGGCATCTCTGACCTCCATCTACAACAGCACTTGCACCTGTGAGTTACTCCAACTCACACGTTAAAAACATTTTTAAAAACCCCACTAAAACGCCCTAAATATACTGATTTTGGCAGGGTGATTTTTAAGGCAGTTACATGAGATGGAACACACCTGGGTACACAGTTAATGGATGAAGGTACAACCAAGGGCTGTACCCTCACAGCTGGTTCTGTGTCTCTATAACCTTTCTGGTTTATAAAGCAATTTGTTGCCCTGCTAAAAACAAACCTTTTATCATTAACTCCAAGGCAGTAATTTGTGAATCTCCAGCCTGACACCAAATCAATTGATATGACCAGGACTCGTTTTCCTTCCAAGACAAACACCAGTCGCGCTTCACCGAATTCATCGCAGGGAAAAGTGTAACAAGCAGAACACGCTCTTTTAATAAAAAAGTACAGCCTGACAGAGACACCCACTCTAAAATTAACTCTGCCATCAAAGCAGAGCTTGTGTTTGCCACTGAAGAAGCACCTCCTAAATTACAGAGACATATTCTGCAGCTCCACTTTGCTGGGGTATCAGCATGAAGATGCTTCAAAGCTTGGCAGAGGAGAATATGTTAAAATAACAGGCTTTCAGGATTCAGGATGCATCACTGCTCAGGTGGATAAAGGCTGGATAATAAATTAATGGACCATTTTCCGTAGCAATCTGATGAGGAACATAGACACGCCAGACAAAATGCAAGGCAGGAAATCCATTTACCTCAGCTTTTCCCCAGCCACACCTGCCAAGTGCAAGCTGGCAATTTAGACGGGGGAGAGAAGGGAGAAGGCTGTGTGGGACTCAAACCCCAAAAAAGCTCTCCAAGTAGCAGCACTGCTCTAACTTTTACTTGCTAATCAGCAGCAATCTGAATTTCCTGGCAGCTGGAGCATCCCGAGGAGAATCCGAACGGCGCAGTTGGATTGAACATTCTCCGCGCACAGCGGAACTTTCTAGTGGGGAAAAATCTGTACAGGCTACTTCCCACCAGGACGAAGAGCCAGCAAAGAGAACCATAATTCATTATTTTTTTTTAAATTTCACATGCAGCATGGCCATGCCTACTCCTATCATCTATCCCTAATCCCTTTCCAGCTCCAAAATAACCCTTAAGCCAACACGATTACAAGTAACAAGAGTGGCTGTAAGGACCCACGCCTAAAATCCCAAAGCACGGCAAATTCAACACAGCCAGGTTTTTCCTGGCTGGAGAATCCCCATTTCCATCTCGCCAGGGGTGAAATTTCACAGCTTCCACACCAGGAATTGCTCCAGCAGCCCTTTTCCAGAGCAAGGCTCGCATGTCGACTGCAACTCCTCAATGCCCGGTTTTCCGGGCGGGGAACAGACAGGACGTGGGTGAGGGCTTCAATAAAACAGCAACGAGACGATTCCCCCCCCCCCCCCCTCTTCCTCTTTCCCCAC
>VZRN01000640.1:59318-173816 GCA_013397935.1 Dasyornis broadbenti | reverse complement strand
CGGCTCCGCCCCGGGCAGCGCGGGAGGAGCAGAGCGCCGGCAGCAGGGGAAGAAAAGGAAGCTGCAGCCAAATGTGGGGAGATTTTCTCTTTGGGGTGTCCCCGGCCACGAGAAAATCCCCCGAGGGTGCAGGTTTGGGGGGCACCGCTGTTACGGGAGAAGCCATGGGGTGCTTGGCACTGTGCCGTGGGGGTTTGGGAATGTTGAGCCCCTAAAGGGCAGCGAGCACCTGGGAATCACAGGATGGGTTGGGGTGGAACGGACCGTAAGGATCAACTCATTCCAGCCCTGCTTCCACCATCCCAGGTTGCTCCAAGCCCCGGACAGCCTGGCCTTGGACACTTGCAGGGATGGGGCAGCCACAGCTTGGGGTACGAGGGACATTTTGTGTTCCCACCTGGGTGGATAAAAAGGGTCAGGTGCAGGTTTGGGCTTTGCAGCCTCCTGATTTCTCCCACCCTTTCCAACTCATCCTTCATTTTTTTTCAACCCCCCTTTATGCGCCTGGTCCTAAATCAGATCCTGAACTCCCAAGCTTGTGGGTGGAGCTGATCTCCACACTGAGGCCATCCTGGTGCAGGGACCTTGAGTCGTGGCATTTTGGGGGAAGGATGAGTGCTTGGTTCCGTGCTCAGGGCTTGTTTTCCTCACACTGCAGCAGCAGAGGTTATTTGGGATGAGGAGGATGCCCAGGCCTGCCCAGCACCGTGGCCAAAACCCAGCTGTGTCCTGGCAGCGAATTTTTTGCCCTTCTTGATGCAAGGTGACAAAACACTTGGCTGAGAGCAATGGATTCCATTTTTTTTCCAGCAAATTGGCCATTTTCCACTCTCTTTGGCCCAGCCCTGAAGCAGAGCCTGATCCAAGCAGTGCAAAAGGAAGGGATGTGCTGTCAAAATAACAAGCAGGCACAAGCCAGATGCCAGACTCCTCATCACTGAGGCAGTCTAAGCTGAGAGGTCGCTGGCAGCTGGCTCTTTTCCTTGGAGAAGCAGAAATAATCCTCTGCTCCCAGCAGCAGGGAAAGACTGGAGGGGAAAAATCAGATTTAGAGCCTGATCCAAGCAATGAGCCCCGGTCACAGCAGAGGAGCTGTGGGGTCGAGGTGCAGGCAGCACTCCTGGCAGCTCTTTGCCAAGCACTTCTCCTTCCAGCACTGCTGACAGCAGACATTGCAGAATCACAAGCCTGTGAGAGCTGTGATTACCTTAAATCCTGATGAAAATCTGTCCTGTGGGAACGTTTTATTTGCTGCCTGGTTGTTGGTCCACGGCAGAGCTTTAGGATGTGTTTCCCTGCAGGCTTGGGGGTGGTTGTGCAGGGGAGGACAGGACAGATGCAGGTATTTCAAGGCACATAACAAAGTCTGGTGCCTTTGCCAAACCTTAAACATCCTTGGCTTCGTGCCTAACGATTGTCTCCTTTTAACTTCAGCAGAAAGAGTTCAGCCTTTTGTAAGATCAAGGGAAAAATATTTTCTTCTGGCACCAAGAGTAAATATTCTTCAAACTCCTGAGGTTCCAGAAATCCTGCAGCTGCTCCCAGCACCAGCCAGTCAGTTTTTTACAGCATCCATTTGCTGAGGAAAATGCCTCCGAAAAGAACCAGAGTTTGCACATTTTCAGGATATTGCTGTGACTCGGCCAGTTAAATCTGACACAGGATCCTGCCAGGATGCAAGGCTGGAGAAGGATTCATTCTCCAGCCACCTCCAGGCAGCTGTGGGGACAGCAAAGATGAGCAGAAGGACCATTTCTGCCCCCTGAAAGCAGCATTTTGGCTGCTAAAGGCCATGCGATGTCAAAGAAAAGTCACAGAGGAGCCAATGGGAAGAAATTTAACATGAATTTCCAAGCATTCTCTAGGAAAATAGATGCAACAGGGAAAGTTGGTTTCAGATTTAAAAGCTCCTTATCCCATGCTGAGAGCCTTGAATGCTCAAAGATACTTTAAATATCTCCCTTTGGCATGGGTAGGATTTCTGCTGGGCTCATTCCTCACCGTATTCCCAGCCCCATTCACTTCCAAAGGATGCCCCTCTAAAGCCCTCGCTAAAACCCTCAGTGACACTCACAGCCTGTGATCCCTTTTTAAGCTGCTCCTTCAGGACCTGGCTCAGCTCTAAACCAGGGCTGAGTTGCAGGATTTCACACCACATCCTGAAAGTTTTGTTCCATGCTTATGGAAGGGGAGAATTCCTCCAGAAGGGACATTTTGTTTCCTGGCAGGGAAAGATGAGGCTGGCAGCTCAGAAGGGCAGCAAGGCAAAGCCTCAGGGGAGTCGCTGCTCTGGTTTTTGGTGGGGATGGATGGTGAAGGAGATGCTGCAGTTTCCTGTAAGAGCAGGATCAGGAGGAAGCAGGTGATCAAAGCTCCTTTTCCTCCTCTCAGGCTCGCAGGTGGATGTCTCTGCTGCCATCCCTGGATGGTGGATACTGAGCAAGGCTGGGTGATTTCAACATCTCCCTTTTGCAGCGAGAAAATCAAGGACGAAAAAGTGAGGCTGGATTTCCTGGGGCACGTCTGGCAGGAGTGGAGCCGAGCCGTGTCTGTGTCTCTGCCTGTGCACAGGAGCTCTGGGAGGCAAATCCCTGCTGTGGCTGCCCCAGAGCATCGGAGCAGCCCCGGGCAGGGGAAGGAAGCGAGCAGAGGGACACTCCATTGTTCTGCTTGCTCCAGATCCTGGGGAATGCAGGGCAAACAGGAGGGAGCTCAGCGCTTTCCTGTGTTTGTGCTGCCAATATTTTCATTAAGGTCCTTTTTCCTACCTCTTTCTCCAAGGCCTCCGTGCCTCTAATAAGTGCAAGGAGGGTGTTGATTTTAAGTGTCCCCTCAGGCGTAATTATTTTACCATAATAGCGTTTACACGGAGGACTTGCAGAGCCGTTCTCCTGTTACATCCTCTGTATTTCAACCTCTCTCTCGCTTTTTTTTTCCTCCTCAAGCTGCCCCAACAAGCCCATGCAAGGTCTCCATCCCTGAAGAGCCCTGAAGAGATCACTGAGGGTGAAAATGGGAATATTTGATGCTACCCAGCAACCAGAAATGAAGATGCCATTTGCCCACCAAGTCAGGAAATGCTGTTTGCACAATGGCTGTGTTCGCCTGCTCCGGGGGAGGTTAACCAGCAACCCCTTCCAGGAGATAAGAGGGATGGGTATAAGCAGGAGGAAAGACACTGGCAGGGATTACTGGAGCAGGTGAATCAGGTCCCAGCACTGCACTGCATTCTTTCAGTGTGGGGAGGAAAATAGGGATGGCTCAGTCATAAAAATAATAGATAAATAAATATGAAGTAAATATAATAAAAATGAGAAGATCTGGAGGAGCCAGGAGGTTTTTGTGGTGATGGTGATCCACTGGCAAGGTTAGGAATGTCTGCGTCCATCAAGGTTTCTCAGGACGGAGAGCACCCTGTGCCCTCCCCTCCCTCTGAAGCCCTAAAGGATCTTGCCCTGTGGCATTGTCTTGTGCAAACAACTCCTGGACTGGCCCCAGAGCCTTTCAAAGGGTTTGGCTGGAGGAACATGGATCTCATCAGTCCATCCAGACCCTTCGTGTCCTGACAAGGACAGCCATTGCCACAAAGGATACCCACAGCTGTCCTGCACCCCAGGCTTGTGACCTTTTATTTGCTGGTGGTTTTTCCCACATTAAATACACAAGTGGAAGGAATGAAACCATCCATAACCTCCGGCTCCTGCTCTCTGTATCAAGCTTAGGATAAATACAAGTCTTGTGTGGAGGAAAAAAAAACAGTAAAAAAATGAAACAGTTAAAAGATGCGGCACTTCACAATATGGTTTAGGGGCATGGTGGGATTTGGTCAAAGGTTAAACTTGATCATCTTGGAGGTCTTTTCCAGCCTTTGAGATTCCATGATTCCAGATATATTGGGAGAACACCAGGGCATGCGGGTAAAGCCATCTCTGAACTAACTGGTTTTAAATTAAACTGTGTTTAACGGCATTTTCTAGTGCAGTCCACTTAATAGACAACTGCAGCTGAAACAGCAAGGAAGGCAATATTTGTCACCGTGTGGTGCAAGATTTCCCTGCCACGTGAGAAGGAGCTTTCCCCAAAACTGCTTCTGCTACCACCTGGCCAGCAGAGTCAGAGAGGATGAGCGTGAAGGCCAAACCTTGCATCAAAATCCCAGTGGGCCTTGCTGGAGGAGCTCCCATCACATCCAGGCTGGAAAGCAAATCCCAGTGTTCTCGCAGGAGCCGCTCGCTGGCTCCCCCGTGCAAACAGGGCTGCTTTGTTCCCTTCTGCTCCCTGCCCAGCCACCCCTTTTCTCCTCACCACCACATTCATCAGAGGCTTTTGGCTGAGCTCTTTGTTCTGTGCCTGCACAGGAAGGTCTGGGCTCATGGATCACATTCCTGGTGCCAGCCCGGGATGATCTTTATTGACAAAAGCCGTCATCGATCCAGCTCCCTCCAGGAGGACTTTCACCTGCTCCAGCCTCAGCATGGATTTGGAGGTGATATTGGATATAAACACAGATAAGCTCACAGTCAAACCCTTCAGGGATGTGCCCTGCTCCAGTTAATATTAAACACCTTTGGAGATATCCCTGCATTTCTCCAGGCCGGGAGGACCCTGCCGCATTCTTCTCATAGCTCCTCTCCAGGTACTGCAATAAAATCCCTGACCTGGCTCCCTGAACAAAGCCTCTGTTATTCAGCCAGGCAAAGGGGAACATCAGTTTTCTGATCCTCTCCATCCCGGTGTTTTCTGGGATGGAGATGCAGGGTTTGACCCCATCACAGGGGCTTTATCTGGGATGAAAAACCCATCCCAGCCTCTGGCTTGGCCTGCCTGGGATGGAGCGTGTGTGCACAAACACTGCTGAAATGAAACCCCCAGAGCTTAAAACCTCAATGAAAAATGTTATGTGAATCCATTTCCCTCTATTTCTAATAAAAGAACAGCAAATTTCTTCCTTTTACAGTATAATGTCATTCTAAATGATACTGTTCCAGCAGTTTATATACATTTATATTAATTTAATTTAATTTAAATTGCTTTTTGATGGGTGAAACACAGCACCTTCATTCAGCTTTCCAAGCATCGGTAATTACGCACAACACCCTTCTCTGCTCAAGCCAGAGTGGCATTTTGGGACATTTTTGGCCCATGAGGGATTAGCCATGGATTCACAGATTCATGCAATGTTCTGAGAGCAGCCAGGACTGTCCCCAGCCCACGGCCAAAGCAGCACCAGAACACGCCACATTTCCTGGGATGGGAGCGTGGGCTGCATCCCTGGCTGCAGGGACAAGCCCCTGTCTGGGGGATGGATTTTTGCAGCCTCAAAGATGGAAAGCATTTTGCCTTCGTCTGCTGGAGTGCAAAACCCACCAGCGCCACTGGGATGCTTTGTGCCAGCCCCAGAGGGAAGCAGGGAGCAGCATCCTTCGCTCCAACCAGCTGCTGCTGGGCTCCACGGAGGAGAGGTGAAGATTAACTCAGTCCTGGTGGAGTACAGGAACTGGGGGGTCCCCACACTGCGGGACAAGCAGGAGGGCAGGGTAAGCAAGACCTCGATGTCCTGCCATCCTTGATCCAAATGAATCCAAACCCCCTCCCAAGCCAGGTCTGGACCACTCTGAAGGTGTCAAGGCCCACACAAAAATCCCTCTTCCAGCCAGGTTTGGGAAAGCCCCCAAAGAGTTCATTTGGGTCCATTTCAGCTCAGCTCTTGGGCAGAGGGTGGATCCCAGGTCAGGGATGTGCTGCCATCCAGGAGGCTCTCGCAGCCCAGAACCTGTTGGGCTCGTCTCACTCCCAGCTTCCTGCTCAACCTGCCAGGAGCTGATCCCAGAGGAGGCATTCCAGCCAGGCAACCTCCTAAGCTGCATGGAGAGCAGAGAAACACATCCAGCCATTCCTCCTGGGGCCAGACCTGTCCTGGCTTCTGCTGGATTCACCTTGACATTTCCTATCCTCTTCCTGGCCTTGGAGGCTTCTCCCTGCTCCAAATCTCTGGAGTTTCTGATGTTGCAAATGCTCCTCTTCATCCTCCCGTTGCCAATCCAGACCAGAAGTTGCACTTCACACCCCAAACCTCAGCTGAGGTCAGGGGCCACCCCAGAAATCACCTCATTCTTCAGCACCATGAAGGCACCAGCACCAAACCCTTCCTTTCCAGCAGCACAGCAGAGGCAGAGCCAGTGGGGAATCTCCACTCCTTGGGACAGATTTCCCCTCCTGGTTTGTGGGACAGGTCAGAGAGGCCTCGAGGTGTTTGCTTTGACCCCGAGGTGAGATCTGGGGTGGAAAGGTCACAATAAAAACACTGCCAGTATGTACCCCCCAAAGCCCAGCAGCCACCAGCCAGCTGTGCTGGCCACTGGCGCTGTAATGAGCAGAGCAAATATTATCCTACACGGGCATCCTGAGCTGCTGCTGCTCTGAAATGCTGGAAGAAAAGCCTCCTCAAATAACTTCCCACCACCACAGGGATGAGAGGAATAATATTTGGGAGAGGAACACACCCCAAATGACAGCGTCTGTGCGAGGGTGGGAAGCAGAGAGCAGCCGGCATCTCCCGGCCACAGATGGTTCCCATCAAGAGGAATTTTTTCTTGTTAATCCCAAAACAAGCTTGGGATGTATTTTTATTTCAGTGTTAAGAGGAGAAAAAAAGAAAGTCTGACATGACCCCCTGTTTTTCTGGCCTCACTCCCTGCTTGGCCTCTGCTCTGAGCAGGCACAGAAAATTTAGTTCATGTTAAAGGCACGGACTGAGAACAAAAAATCCAGGGGTGGTTCTTACAGCTCTTCTTGGCCTGGGAATTTATCCCATTCAAGCTGGAAAGGGAGGTGAAAATCCAAAGCCCGGGTGTGTATTTGAAGTATTCTCTGGTGTTCTCTGGGCTGTTCATCAAGGGACACAGGACATCCAGGTGCCTGTGGGGGTGTCAGCAAGGGTGTCCACTCTCCCCTTTAAATCTTAAACCTGCTTCGAGCATCAGGGATGAACTCCTGAGCCAACCCACACCCAAAGCCATCACATGAGCTCAGGAGCATCTTCAGCTCAAAAAAACCCCAAAATGGTGATAAAAACTGCAATCAGTGGGAGGACTGGGAATTAATTACACTCAAGACATCGCAAAAGCTCTGCTTTGAGAACCTGCCAGTCATTCCTCCATGGCCTCCCTGGCATGTTGGATGCCATGGTTCCCCAAACTTGCTGTGATGGAGCTGCCAAGAGGAGACCCTTGGCATAACCCAGGAAAGGTTTCCAAGGACAGCCGTGGGTTAGGGATGTGGCACCCCTCCCAAATGATCAGCTGGGAGCCATCTGAAAGGATCCACATGGAGGCAGGGCCAGGAAATAACTTCTCATGGAGTGACACTTCTGGTCCATGGTGGTGGCCCTGCTGGAAGCAGCTTTACAAGGTGGTGACCTCTCAGTGAGTGTCCTTAGTAGGAATTTTCTTTCAGACAGATCTTCCTGGGATGTTGACACCCCCAGATGAGGCTGGGCATCCCCCGCTTCCCTCTGGCAACTCCCTGGAGTGACTCAGGACGTGCAAACACTGACTCATCACAACCTCCCAGGAGCACTGAGCTTCCCACGCATTCCAAAACTCCAAGACAAGGTGGTGGGAGAAAGGAAGGGCTCCATTCGGCCTCCCCTGTGCCCTCAGGACACCGCAGGGAGGACTGCAGCTGCATCAGCAGGGTGGGGAAATCAGGGCAGGCTGGGGCAGCCAAGGACCCTCTGGACAGCGATGTCCAAAGATGAGGTGATCTGGTGTGGGACCTGCAGCCCAGCAGGGGAGAAATGGATTGGGATCTGTCCTCCAGGGCAGGCTCTTCTGGCTCAGGATTGGTTGAGAAGAAGGATTTGAAGAGCTGAGGAAGATGGAGAAAGCCAAGGTTGGTGTCTTGGCATCTGCAAAGGGTGGTGGCACTTGTACAGTCATCCTGGCTGCACAAATCCTGGATGTTGGCTCAGACAGCAGGGCAGGATTATTCCATACAAGGATAAAAATGTGTAGTTTCTGCAGCAAACAGCATCACTGAAAAAGCTGCCAAGCTCTCAAGTCTGTGACCACCCACTGCAGATCCTGCTGGAAAACTGAGGAACCTGGATCTGCTCGCCAGAGATGAGGTTGGAGAGTTCTCCTGGAGATCTGAAATTTAAATGGACATTCAGATACGTAACTGGTCATCCTAAAAAAGCTGTTCCCTCATTCCATTGTTCATTGCGGGGGACGAAGCCCCCTGACCTGTTTCGTATGTGAGTCAGAGCACCACGCTTGGCTCTTCTGCTCCCTTAGTCCTGGGAAATGGTCGAGTCCAGCCCTGGCCCTGCCCAGACCCCACAACAATCCCACCCTGTGCACCCCTGGCAGCGCTGTCCAAACGCTCCTGGAGCTCTGGCAGCCTCGGGGCCGTGCCCATTCCCTGGGGAGCCTGGGCAGTGCCCAGCACCCAGCACCCTCTGAGGGAAGAACCTTTCCCTGATCTCCAGCCTGAGCCTGCCCTGGCCCAGCTCCAGCCCTTCCCTGGGTCCTACCAGACACCAGGATCCTTTCCCTGCCGTTCCAAGAGCTGGGACAGATCTCCCGGTGACACCAGCACCAAGCCTGGGCTGCCAACACCAGCTGGCCCAGAGTGGCAGGGTTCAGCGGCAGATTCCCAGCCTCTTATTGACCCTTCTGCCTTTGGCTTTCATGCCTGGTTAAATTAGTCTGTTAATTATGCTCTTCTGAGTTAATGACCCAATTAGGAAATCTAGAGTGTGAAGCCGCCCAGGTTTCCCCATGTTTCAACAGCATCCCTGGACCGTCTTTCTTCCACCATGGAACTCCTTGTGTTTTGGACTATTTTAGGGTGAAGTCTGCTCTGGGCACAACTGGGCCAGGCTGTGGCCATAGAGGATTTCTGCCCTGTGGATTCTCTGGCCTCTCATAAAGGGTTGTGCTCATATTCAAGCCTTCCCCCGTGGGTCATTTGTAACTCTCCTGTGCCTGCCCAGTGTCACCGAGCTGTCACCAAGCCACTGCCCATCGAGTGGGACTCAAATTGGCTCCAAAAGTGAGCTGGATGGGACACAGGAGGAGAAAGTGACGGCTCCTGAGTGTTTTCCCTTCACAGCAGAAGCAGAAGGGATGTGTGATGTGACACCCCTGCCCATCGCTGGCCATTAAAGATTACAGCCCATCCGGGGCAGAAGGATTGTAGCAGTCAATCCCATTTAAGCCTTTCTATTTAAAGGAATAAACTACCCAGGGAAAAGCAGCCTAAGATTAGAAACTCACAGGATTTCCTCAAATTCCAGCCATCAGCCCCAGATTCAGCCTGGGGGGTGGTTTGTTATTCCCTCAGAGCAAGAATCCTGCACCCAGCAAAGTTAAGCTTGGATTATGCTGTGCAGGCCCAAGAGCCACGCTCAAAGCTGGTTTAGTGCTGCTCCCTCCCTGCCTAAACCATCTCCAGTATTCCCTGATTAGAAACAGCTTTTTAAGCAGGACGGTTCTGGCTTTTTGCACAAGCAGAGAATGTTTCCTAAAAATTCTGTTTGCTCAGGAGGAGGCTCCTGTGCAGGAGACTCTTTCAGAAAATGTAATGCTAAGCAAGGTGAGAAATAGAAATAAATGTTTTTTCTTTCTCTTGTTCTGGGTAGGAAAAATCTCAAAGTTCATCCAGTGCCACCCCCTGCCATGGCAGGGACACCTCCCACTGTCCCAGGCTGCTCCAAGCCCTGTCCAGCCTGGCCTTGGACACTTCCAGGGATCCAGGGGCAGCCACAGCTTCTCTGGGCACCCTGTGCCAGGGCCTCCCCACCCTCACAGGGAGGAATTTCTTCCCAATATCTAATCTGATCTCCCCTTCCAGTTTAAAATGACACAAAGGATGTGGGTAAACCAGACAAAGTCACCCTGTGCTTTGTGCCTCACCAGCCAGGAATTGGGAAGTCATTTGGGATTCGATATCTGGCTCTGCTGCTTCTCCCTAAGGTGGGTGAAACTCCAGCCTAATTTATCTTAAAGCAGGAAAATACAAAGCCTGTCCATTAAAGGGATCCCAGAGGAATGAGTGATCCCTTCTCCCCCAGCACCGCAGCAGGATGGGAGTAGTTGCCAGGGGTTGATTTTTCCACATAGCACACGGGAGTGACTCATTCCTGGCAGGAATTTCCCTCTCACCCACCCCCTCTGAGGGAGCCCCAGCCCCTCTCCCCACCTGGAGATTCTCCTCCAAAAGCAACAAGGGGTGAGGGCAGCTGTCAGATCAGCCAAGACGCAAAGAGCTTCCCTGAATCCCTGAAATTTCCAGGAAGCCCTGAGGTCCCACTCCCTCCCAGCTGCGTGGTTTTGGAAGGAGGGGAGGGGAATTCTGGAATTCTGGGCAGAGCTGCCCTATCACGAGGGCAGGAGTGATTTGGCATCTAAAGGAAGACATCTCATGTGCCAGTTGTCCCTGTGGTGGCCTCGAGGTGCAGCCAGGGCTGGGCAGGGCACGTGAGGGAGCTGAGCCCTCCCAGGAAACCTCAGATCAGCTGCATGTGCACAAACAGGTCCAGCAGGAGCCGTCCAGGGATGACCACAGCCAGGTAGCCCATGACTCACGGGATAACCATCTGCTGAAGCTGCAGGCCCCCACCCTCCGCCTCCAGTTCTCCTCCAGGACAAGCAGCCACGCCACAGGAGCAGAAGGTGCCTCTTGCCATGGCCACCAAGCACGTCCTGGGCCCACAGGCCACGGCAGCAGGAGCTGCTGCTGTGACACGAGACCTTAATTCAGCTCCACACCACAGCAATGGATCCAACCCTGGGGGATTTAGTAGGCCCAGAGTAGCCTTGGGGCCACACCTTGATTTCTCAAGGTGCAGAACCTGGAATGAGATCTTGGAAAGCTGAAGGTGGAAAGAAAAGAGTCCACATGAGGCTCTCATTTTCGGAAAAATAACAGAGGATCATGGAATCATTGAATGGTTTGGGTTGGGAGGGACTTTAAAGGTCACCCAGTGCCTCCTCCTGCCATGGGCAGGGACACCTTCCACTGTCCCAGGCTGCTCCAACCTGGCCCTGGACACTTCCAGGGATGCAGGGGCAGCCACAGCTTCTCTGGGCACCCTGTGCCAGGGCCTCCCCACCTGCACAGGAAACAATTCTTTCCCAATATCCCATCTATATCCACCCTCTTTTGGATTATAACCTCATCCTACCACTGCTTACCCCGACAGAGATGCAGCAGCTCAGGATATAGGAACAGCCCCCTCTCCTGGTGTGCTTTCCATTCACCACTTATCCCAAACACACACACTCGCCCTTCCTTTCCCCCCAGCCTGGGCAGCCACAGCTTGGACGTCAGTGGAAAATGATTCCTTGAATGAGTGTGGCTGGATCAGCTGACTGGGCTGGCTGCAGCAAATCTCGTGGTCACACAGCTCTAAATGTGCAGTAGTGCCTGCCTAAGCCTTTCCGTTTATAGGACAGAGAGGGGAGCCAGGAGTATGGAAATAAATCCTTGGGAAGCAGAAGGCCAAGGGGTCTGAGACAGAACAGGATTCCCCAAGGGAAACACGTGGAGGTGCAGAGAGGGGTGCAGGGTGGGCAACAAGCACGGATCAGGCATGGATGGAGCTGATGGAACATCAGCTGCTCCATCACCATCTGATGAGCTGAGCTCAGGGAAAGGCACTGAGCTCTGGAACTGCGATGAGAGTGCTGGGGCTGGCACCTGCCCCACAGGCTGGGCTGGGGATGCAGTGCTGGAAGGGCTTACAGGAGTGTGGAACCACCTCCCTGCCTCCCTGCTGCAGCCTGGCTCATCTCTCCACCCCTGGTCTCCCTACAGGAGCAGAATTCCTGCTCCAGAATAAAGCCCAGCTGTCTCCCAGCTCTTCTCTGGGCGAGCTGCCATGCCATGATAAAGCAGCTCCTCCCTCCAAGGCAAGCCCCTGAGGTGCTGCTCCTTGGCAAGGCAGCCTGATGATGGACTGTGTCAGGGAATAACCAACGCCTTTAACTCCCCCTTCATCCAGCAGCTCCCAGCGGGAGCCAGTGTGTCCTTAAGGCAGGCGAGCAGGAGGCATCTGGAGCTGTGTGCACAGACACTCAGATGCCTGGTAAATCACCCCAGCCAGGCTGTAAGGATCCTGACAGGCTCTAATTTCCCTCCTCTAATTTCCTGGGTAGATATAGGTTTATAAAGATGTAAAACTTGCTGCTTCACTTGGTTATTCCAATGCAAGGGGCTGTTAGCAATCGCCGAGTTACTCTGAAGGGATTTTCTCCACTGCTGGCAATTGCAAAGTCAGGAGAGGAGGCACATGAGCAGGAGCTGCTGCTGAGGTTTCAGTTCAAATCTCCATCCCCTGAGCCTGAATGTTTCATGTCAGACCTGTAGGGGTTTTTGAGGTCGATCAGTGGGGTTTGCTGGCATTTGCACCAGCACCACTGGGGCTGTCAGCTCTGATCATGCACAGCTCGGGGCTCGCTGGTGACTGAGAACTGGCTTGGGCTCTGTCCAGCTCAGATCGAGTTAATAAAGGGAAATAAAACACTTCCCTACAAGCCAAACCCCCTTTTTGGGTGTTTTTTAATGGGAGGCTGCAGTTCTGGATGAGAACTGAGTGGGAGACCTGAAGGGTATCACTGCAAACCCCTTCTGGTGCCTCCAGCCTTTTGTCTTGTAGGGAGCCAGCCCTTCCCATCCTTTGCCATCCCCTGCTGCTTGGCTTGGGCTGTGCATCCTGGTAAATCCCTCCAGGACAAATGGATGTGCCCCAGAACCGGGAGATCTGGAGCCTCATGGAGCAGTGACTGGCACCTACAGCAAGGGAGGGCACCATGTCCCTTTTCTCAGTACAGCACCTCGGGATACCTGGAAAACACCCGGCCCTGAAAGTTCCCAAAGGGCTGTCCCTGGCTTTATGGGGCAGTGAGGGGGTGTTCTTTCTCCAGGACACCTGGCAGAAATAGGCTGCAAGGTGGGCACAGAGAGGACATTGGTAGATGAGTAAAATAGCAAAAACAGATCTATGAATGATGAATCTCTGATGTTTTGATAATGGTCAAGCACAGAGGAAATAATTTAAGTTCCCCTTCCAGGCCAGGTTGGATGGGGCTTGGAGCAGCCTGGGATAGTGGAAAGTGTCCCTGCCCATGGCAGGGGGTGGCACTGGATGAGCTTTAAGATCCCTTCTGTGCCAATATGATTCTATGATTTTATATGAGAGAGCTGCTCTAAGTCACTCCCATCCCTACAGGCTTTCTGACGAGATTCTCCTACAGATCCTTGTCTCTCTCTTTCCTCCCCTGCATGGGAAAGAGAAGACCAGTTCAGATAATCCTGATGGCAATTGGTATTTGGGCAGCCTGGGAACACTCTTCAGGGGAAGAGGATCCTGCTTGAAGAGAAGGAGAAGGACTCCCTCTCTCTGCTCCCTGGCAGAATAGCATCTTTGAAATTGAAACCTGGGAAGATGAAAGGAATCTCCTGGCATGCTGCGTGCTGCTCAGGCACCCAGGCAATGCTGCCACAATTTGGGGATGGGCTGTGGGGTTATCTATACAATCATCATCTTATTTCTAGTGATAACTCTAAGAAATCACATTTTAAATAAGAATTGGCACAGTCTGAAATAAGTAAAGTTCCCCTTCCAGGCCAGGTTGGACGGGGCTTGGAGCAACCTGGGCTGGTGGAAGGTGTCCTGCCCATGGCAGGGGGTGGCACTGGCTGACCTTTGAGTTCCTTCCCAGTCCAAAACAAGAAAAAGCAAAACAACAAACAAGCAAAAATCCCAGTGGTTTCTACACCCACCTTTGCTTCGCTTTTTCCCTCCTGGCCCCTGCCAGCCTTGTTGCTCCTCTTGGCTCTACTTTTCTCCTTCCAGCAGGAATGCTGGCGCCAGCCCGGGATGGTGCCGGAGCCGGGCAGCGGGGGGAGCAGTGAGACCGGGACATGGGACATGGGACATGGGACACAGAGCGGGAGGACAGAATGACCCTGCCCATGTCCCAGCAGGAGAGCTTCCCTGGGGTCCTGCCAGCGCCCAGCCCTGCAGAGGGGCTCCATGGATGGGTCTGGTGATGCACAGAGGGGATCTCGTGCAGCTGGGTGGGATCCTGGCTGGGCACTGCTCCCTGGGGAACCAGGAAAGGGGAGAGTGCCAGGGGCAGCAGGGAGTGTCTGCAGGGGGAAGCCATGCCCAGGGCTGGTGTGGATGGGAGCAGGTTCTAAATGAACCTGCAGAGCCTGATTGGATCTCTGTGCTCCTGAATCCCAGCCAGCCCCTCTCTGTCTCCACTATTTTTAAATCCATCTATTTCCGCTGGTCTCTCTTGCTCTGGTGCAGCCTTTTCCACTCTGACACTTCTGCAGCCCAGAAATCCTCCCAGATATTCCTCTTCTCCCAAGTGCTTAAGCAGCAGCTGCACTGGGGACCAGGGGAGCTCAGGGACAGCAGTGCTGTTTATTGTGGGCTTATGGCACTTTCTGAAGCATGGGAAACTCTTGGCCACAGCCACACAGAGCCAGAAGAGTATTCCCAGTGCAGGATTCAGGGCGTGGGATTGGAGCTGGGGCCGGACACGGAAACCCTGGTGGCAGTGAAGGCCTGGGGGGTTTTTCTCCCTGATCCCACCCTCAGGGACAGTGGTCCTGCTGCCCCAGGGATGCAGGGCTGGCATCAAGGCACACAAATACCTGCTTATCTGAAGGCAGAGCACTGGGATTTTCCAGCTAATGGGACAACACAGGTGATGAGGCCCTAAAGGACCTCTGCAGTGCATGGTGAGCCCAGTGCTTCTCATGCCCATAAGGATTTGTTTGCACTGACTCTCCATGCCCAAGATTCCTGCAGGGCTTTTTTTGGTGTCCCCCCTCCTGCTCCATCTGCCACTCCATACCTGCTTCCATGGAGTGACCAGGACCTTCCTGTAAATGCCAGGGAAGTCAGGAAAGCTTCAGGCAGTGGTGAATTGCTGGATTCATGGCATGTGGTCAATCAGTGACAGAGCCCAGAGTGGATTCACTGCGCATCCCACGTTTGATGAACTTGCCTCCAGCAGATCCAATTATTCTATTAGCTGGAATTAGGGAGAAAATCATAGTTAAATTGTTAATTCATCAAGACAGGCACTGTCAGTCACTGAAGATATTTCTGAATTTGGAAGGTCTTTGGAAAATGAAGACAATTCCACAATGTACAAACTGCAGTTTCTCCATTATTTTGCATGTCCAGCCCACAGCTTTGTCATTGGAAACTACAATAACCAGAACTGGGTTTTCCATATCCAACAGAAACCCTTGGAAGTTCAGGATCTGAGTGTTTCCCTCTCACTAAACTGCAGCCCTGGCTGCATCCTGAACTGTTCAAAACTCAGGAGCTGCCTTAAATTCTTTGCTGCTGCTTCTCTGTGTTCAGGCAGCAAAGGAGCTTGAAATAATTCCTAACTGGATGGGGCTAAGCCAGATCCATGCAGGAGAGGAGGAAGGAGCTGTAAGAGGCTTTGATTCACACGTGTCTGTAACCACAGCATCCCCTGGGTCCCGAACCAGGAGTGATCCCAGGGGATTCAGGTCTTGACGTCAAAACCAACAGAGTCCAGAAGTGCAAATGATTTCAAAGACTGAACGCAAGCTGTTTGTGCACGGCTGGGAAACATCCAGCACCCTCCTGAAGGGAATCAGGAGTGAAACAAGGATCCTCATTCATCTAAACCTCCTACCCCACCTCTCCCAAGCACCTCTGCCCCTGGCTGAACAACAGACCTTCTGTGCAGAGCCGAATTCAGCTGCACTGATGCCTCTTCCCGTGTTGGGAACAGCCTGACGGATCCAGGGATATGCAGAGATGTTCAATGTGCTGAGCACTGGGCCAGGAGCTTGGATTGTGCTGCCTGGAGGTGCAGAGAGAAGAGGCTCCTGCATCTCTTCCCACTGTGGGAAGCATAATTTGGGCACCCACATCGGAGAATGGCATCGATTGCGGTCCCACGGGCTACAAAAACACAAAGCAGAGCCTGTTCCTGCCTGGGGTTTACAGCAGACTAACCAGGAGCAGGGAGAGAAGACAAGGAATACAGAGGCTGCCCTGTGGCTCTGAGGAACCCCTGGCCAAGAGATCCCTCTCTGCTGGATGAGATTGGAGCTGGGGTAATCCCACACAGCGCAGCTCCACACGCTGGGGTCCCAGCCCTCAGCAGATTTTCTGTGCAGTGAAGGAGAAGGTGCCTCTGGGACTCCCTGTCAAGTCCTCAGCATCCTCATGGAGAAGGACAGCAGCACAAACCAGCCTGGCTCTGATTCTGATCCAAATTCACCTTCCATGCCTCAGTTTCCCCAACTCTTAAGGAGGACAATCAGCCTTGCCTGACTTTATAAAATCCTGGGATATCTGCAGATGCAGACCTGATGTGATGAGTCAGATCTGCCTTACGTCACTCAGCTGGCAGATCCCATCCAACAGCCACAGAGCTTCCCTTGCTCCAGGATCTGGATTTGCTGTTCTTACTACCAAGTGTCTGACTATTCCCAAAACTAAACATGCCTGTGAGTTTCTAGACCCATTTGGGAAGACCAGGGAAAAGTCTTTCTGGCTTCATTGTGAAATGGGAAACAAGAAAGGTCACGGGACGATCCACAACTTTCCTCCCTGCAAGAAAAACGGAAAACGAAGAGCGGGTTTCGCTTCTAAAATTAACGTAACTCTCCCTGACTCAGGAATGTGGCTCTGGAATACCAGGAGCTCTGGAAGGACAGGGATCTGACCCTGGAAAAGTCTTTAATGTGTGGATGCAGCCCGTTGGGAGCTGGAATTAAATGTGAGCGGCTCCTCCTGCAGCTCCCGAGAGCAGGCGTTGCTCTGCAAGAATGCAGCAGGGTTGCATCACGTGGGCTCCTTGAATTTTCCAGAAACCTGCCACCTCTTCCCTGCCAGGCTTTCACAGGGAACCTACACAGTAGCTAGGAAAAACACACTGCAATTTTCTGCTGGCACACTTGAAGCAGGCAGGAATATTCAGGCTAAGTGGGGTTTGATGTGAGGATACAGGGAAGATGTCCCTTTTTTCCTAAGGGCCCCTGGCCTTGGAGATACATCCTGGAGACACATCCTGGCCTCTTGCAGACCCCATCTGGACCTATGGTAAGGGACATCTGCCTCCCAGGTGGGTGCATTTGGTCATCCCAAGCAAAGCTGCAGCAGCTCAGATCTGGACACAAAGTGGTTTGGTCCCACCAGATCAGTCTAACGTCCCCAAGGTCCTTGGAAAAGGATCTGGGAAGGATGAGGCCCCTTCTCTTGCTTGGTTTTACACCAAAGGAGGAGAGACTTACATTAGATATTGGGAAAAAATTGTTGCCTGTGAGGGTGGGGAGGCCCTGAGAAGCTGTGGCTGCCCCTGGATCTCTGGAAGTGTCCAAGGCTAGGGCTTGGAGCAACCTGGGCTAGTGGAAGGTGTCCCTGCCCATGGCAGGGGGTGGCACTGGATGATTTTAAGATCCCTCCCAACCCAGACATTCTGGGATTCAGTGATTCCTGCTGTATCTCTCTGGGCAGCTTTTCTGCTGCCTCTGTAAGAGCAGAGAAGACAAAGAGGCTGCCAAGCCGCTTCCTAAGCACCCCTTTGCCTGCACATCCCCTGCACGTGGCGGAGGAGGACTGCACACGCTGTTTGTTCCTGCTGGGCCCTTGCCCAGTGCTGAGCCCAGCGTGTCCTTCCTGGGATTCATCCCTCCCCTCCTCCTTTCCTGCCCTCAAACTGCTGCACCAACCCCCCCAAAGTGCACAAGGCAGCAAACCCAGCAGCCCCAACCCTGTCCTGCACTCAGCCCCCTCATCCCTCTGGCATCAACAGTGGCAGCTTTGGGGCTTGGCTTCTTGGGAGCCCGATTCCCAACAAGGAAACGACTTTTAGGGACAGCAGTAGGACTGGGGAGACAGGCACTTGTGTGGCACACTTGCACGAGCACAGGCTGAGCCCACCCCGCCTCCCAGCCCTGAGCTGTGCTGTGCTGGAAGCAGAAGATTGGCTGGCTGAGGATCCCTCTCCAAGCCAGGCTAGGGTTTAGGGGCGTTTCTGTTCCCTCTGCTGGCTCCAGAATAAACGGTTTCCTTTTACATCCCAGTTTCCTCTGTGCTGAGGGGGGAGCGTGTGGGGCTGAGCCTCCTCTCAGCTTCCACCAAATGTGAAGGAGAGGCAGAGCTCAGACCTTCCACATTCCCATATGCTCCTGGAAAAGGCCAGGAAGAGATGAGGGAGACTTCATTGCAGCCGAGTGAACTCAGCTTTTAACAAGACTTCAAAGATTCCCCACCAGAGCTCCACCCTGTGCAAAGCAGATCAATCACCTGGGCCTTCTCTGCTCATATTTTGTAATAAAGGGTGAAAAGCTGGAATTGGCACGTTCCTTGCTGCCTGTTTCCAGTGAGGGAGCTGAAGCTGCAGCATCCCAAAGCCCTGGTGCTCTCACAGCCTGCCCTTGAGATGGCCCCGGCGTTGGTGGGGCTGACGTGGCTGACAAACCAACCATGTGCTTTTCCTTCTGGCTGTTTTTTGGGAGGTTCCAGCCAGTCCCAGCTACCACGAGGCAGAAGGGAGGGGGTAAGGAGTGCACATCACCAGTGCAAGCTGGCTCATCTTAGAATTTAAGGTTGGAAAAGACCTCTAGGATCCCTGAGTCCAAACATCAGCCTGGAAAGGGCATCCTGGAGTCCTCTTGGCTTGCCACGACCCCGAACCAGAGCTCCTGGATCAGCGTAGGAACAGCACAGGACCCCACAGCCCTGTGGATCCTCCCCAGGGATGGCAAATCCCTCCTGCCACATCCCCAAGGATTCCATCTCCTCCTGCCACAGCCCAGCTCCCGGGAAGGTGTGGGATGCCGGGGCTCGCAATCCAACCTGCCCTCACCCGTGCTGGCCCTCTGCTGAGGCCACAGATGTCATTCTTTCTACCCAAAAGCACCAGAGGAATTCCGCCCCCCTGTCTCACTGTGCTGGCTGGAAACCCTGTGGATTTTGAACTTTTCTCTGGGAGTATTAAACAGGGATTACAAACTGGGATCAAGGGAGCCTCTCTCCGCTGTGCCCTGTGGGAAAGCTGCAGCTGCAGCCTCTGCAGCCTTGTTTGTGCACCATGACATACCTGTGTGACACCATGGATGGGGAATTTGCTGCTTCCACGGCAATCAGGTCTTTTCCTCTTCCTTCTCCTCCTCCACCACACCTGCTGAGGAAGCAAAAGGCGATCAGTGTTTGCAGAGGACCCACAGAATTTGCACCTTTAGCACACGGAAATTCAGTGACGTCCCCGAAAGCCTGGAGCTGGCATGGCCAGCTCTGGGCACAGCAGGCTGGCACAGGGCAGCTTGGCTCTCCCTGCTGCTCTCCAGACAGGCCAGGGCACGGATCCAGGGGATGCAGCCTTTCAGCTCCACTGCCATCCTTTGTGTCTGCTCACACAAAGCTGGGCCCTCCCAGCCCCAGCCAAGCCAGACCTGGGCACGGCTGAGAGCCAGGGAGGGGGAAAGGGCTGGGATCCCACTCCAGAGCTGCCAGCAAAGCCACGGCTCTGGGATGCCTGGGGCTGCACGGATGAGCTCAGTGCCAAAGGAGGGTGTGCAGAGGGGAAATTTAAGTGCTGATCCCAAACTTATCCTTGAGCTCAGCCAGGAAGCAGAATCCCCCCAAAAGCTTTGCATGTGGGGACCTGGAAGAGTAGGCAAGCCCTGACTGGCTCTGGAGCAGAGAAGAATCCAGGGAGATCTTTGAGCCCTTTCCAGTGCCTAAAGGGGGCTTATGAAAAAAAGAGAGGGATTTTTCATTAGGGCAGAAAGTGACAGGACAAGGGGGTGTGGCTTCCCACTGCCAGAGGGATATTGGGAAGGAATTAGTCCCTGTGTGAGTGCTGACAGGGACTCACACAGGGAATTGCCCAGAGAAGCTGTGGCTGCCCCTGGATCCCTGGAAGTGTCCAAGGCCAGGTTGGATGGGGCTTGGAGCAGCCTGGGATGGTGGAAGGTGTCCCTGCCCATGGCAAGCGGTGGCACTGGATGATTTTAAGGCTCTTCAGTGCTGGCTCCGAGCATCCCTGCTCTCCTCAGCCGTGATCCTGGAAAGCTGGAATCCTGCAGCAGCACTGCCTCACAGCAGCTTAGAAGATGACAGCCTGTCTCCAGCACAGGCAAACAGGATGAGTCTCCTGGGTCACTGCAAGGTGAAAGTGCAAAGCTGCTGGAGTTTATATTTAAAAAGTGCTGTCCAAAGAACACTCAGTGTCTGCTTTCGTAGAAATCAAACACTCCTTCAATAGACAGTCAAGTGAATTAGTAACACTGCTTGAAACAAGAAGCCAAACAACCAGGGCAGCACCAATCTGGATGTTTTATGGCTGGGCATGGATTGTTTCCCAAGGAACTGTGAGCTGGACTCCCGGTCCAGTCAGATTTCACTGCCCTCCACCCCGGCAGCTCCTCCACACCCGTCCCAAGCGCTGCAAGAACAGCCCGGAGAACTGGAAGTCTCCCTCTGCCTTCTCGGGGGCTGCAGGATCACACCCATCTCACAGTAACTTTGGGTGGTTTTTAATTTAAGGCTCAGTGGATCTGCACTGCCCTAAACCCACGAAGCGAACCCATGCTGGAAATAACTCCAGACAAAAGAAACCCGAGTTTTGCCCCGCGCAAGTGCGGTTTGGAGGGGAGGAGCTGGGCTGGAGGAGTGGATGTGTCTTTTTGGCAGCTGGAACTGCTCATTACAGAAGCAGAGAAGACGGAAGACGGCACCTCCCAGTTTGGCTCCCCCTTCCCAGTCCCCATCCCGTTGCTGGAGGAGCTCCTACGTGGCACTGTGGGGGCTGGGAGCCCGATCGCGCTTGGAAATCACCGGAGAGCAGCAGGAATCTTCCCCAGCAATGCAGATCAGCCTGATTCCCAGAACTTTAGCCCTGGAAAAAACTGTTCACAGTCAAGATGAAGCTGTTTGCTGATATTTTGGGTAGTATTTACTCATTTTCTGCATATTCATATCCTAAAGCTCTGCAGGGTTTTTTGTGGCTCTTATCAGGTTTTGTTGTAGAGACACCAGGAATAGGTTGAAATACACACTTAAAAATCAGAAAAATATCTTTATGCTGGGCTGCCAGCCCTCAAACACAAAGAACTACTTTTGTTCTACCCCAAATCCCTGTTATTGAGGCAAAGCCATTTCAAAGGACTGAAGGACAGAGCCCCTAGAATGTCAAAAGATTTCGGTATTGGGAGGCAGTGAAAGAAATCAAGATTAAAATTTTAGAGTTTAGATTTCACTAGGAAGGGAAAAAAAAAATCTTACATGGGAAGTAATTACACAGAAGGGTTTGAAGGTGGAGCAATTCAGAGTTTGGCAGTGAAAAGCAGCTGACAGTGGGAGTTTAAAGGCGCTTTTCTCATTTCTCAGCTGGCACATGCTGCTGGTACAGACCAGTAACATTGACCTCAGTACCGATGGTTTGGTATCAGCAAATTCCACAACTGTGCTATAAAAACTCTGGGATCCCACTGTTAATCATGAACACGGACACAAAGCAAAGTTAACTGCACCAAAATACACCAGGGTACAAAAATAGCTCGCTTGAGGTATTCCAAAGCTCCTTCCCACTGAATGCCTCCCTGAAGGGACCAGATCTCTAAACATCACTGAGCACCAGGTTTGTTGCAGCTGAACAGTTCAGATGGAAGCAAAATGTCACTTTTTGATGCCACCTTCCAGAATTGGTAGGCTGTGAAGGGGAATGGAATGATGAGATGATTCCAAAGCAAGGTGCTTCCAAGACAAAAAGCAGAGTATTCAAAGCCAGAAGGAAAAATCAGATGCTGTTTTCTACTGCAGCAACAAGAGGCTGAAACTCCCATCCTCAGAGAGAAGTGGAAAAACTTGCAGAGCCAAAATTAGGGGGGAAAAATTAAATTACAGCTTGATTAGAAGGGAGACACAGACATCAGTTCAACAACACAAGGACGCAGCGTCCTTCTGCTAATGCAGCCATCCATGAGGTGAGTGGTACCTGGAATATCCCTGTATCCCAGATTGCCATGAAAACAATCCCATGCTGGCTTAAAATGTATCAAGGCTGAATCTGAGTGCTATTCAACATTTGTGATTCAGCAGAACCCTCTCCATGGCACAGCTTCTCTGGGTGACCTGTGCCAGGACCACCCTCACAGGAGGAATTCCTTCCCAATATCCCATCCATGCATCCCTGCCCTCTGGCAGTGGGAAGCCATTCCCTGTGTCCTGTCCCTCCATGCCTTGTCCCCAGTCCCTCTCCAGCTCTCCTGGAGCCCCTTTAGGCCCTGCAAGGGGCTCTAAGCTCTCCCTGGAGTCTTCTCTCCTGGATGTCACCAATCAGGGGCACACTTCAGAAGATGTTTAGCACTGGCTGCCTGTGACTGCTCTGCTTGTGGCTGAAGGTTTTTGCACCACCCCTGACTTCATGAAGAGTGACAGCCCAGAAACAAAAAAATGAATTTATCACCACCTGCCTTTGGTGCCAACAACCACCCAGCTGCAGGGAGAGGATGGGAATCTGATGGACCTGAGCCCTGTACAAAGGCAAAAGCACCGTTTGGGCAGGGAATAGTTGCCCACATTCCCGCTGCAAGGCCGGGCTGGGGACAGGAGCAGGGAGCGCGCATCCCCCATCCATCCCGACCCCCCTTCGGCGGCGGGGCCGGCATTCCCTGCCATTGGCGGCGGGCCGGCAGAGAGCGCGACGGATCCTCCCCTTCCTCTCCCTCCCCAAGCATTTTGAGAGGGTTTTCCCAACTTTCCAGAAGTTTCTCCCCGGCCCCTTATAAAACCCCTCCACGGGAGCGGGAGGTGCACAGGGAGCCGAGCAAAGCCGTGTCCTGACCCCGCAGGTAAGGGGGGGGACGCGGGGGCGCCGGGCTTGCAGGGGAGTGACCAAGCTGAGATTGCAGAAGGGTGGGGGGTATTTTGAGGTCCTGCATCCTCCTGGCTGGGCAGAAATTTCGGGGGGAGGGCTATGGCATGGGAGAAGGGGGTGCGTGGGGGGTAGGCTGCTCTGGGGTGGGTAGAAGTGAGGGATAGGGGTACGGACTGTCCCATGAGCTGGCTCAGGGTTTTTGAGAAAAGATATTAAAAATCCTCCCCATCGCCTTCAGTTTGCAAGAGGTGGTCGCAGTGAAGCTGCAGAAGTTTTCAGAGGCTGATGAAAAAGAAAAGGGGGCTAAGGGAAACTTTAGCTTGGTGTGAGTGAGATTCTCCAGCCCTGGGAGCCTCCAGGACCCTGGGCACCATCCCAGCACAGCAATGAGAGCTCTCCCCGCAGCCTCCTGCCTCAGGACTGCCCGACCCCTCCTTCTGCCGCCCTAACCAAGTGTCACATCCCTCTGGTGACATGGAAATGGCCTTTTGTTTGCCTGCCTCCGCCCTGCAGCTTTGTCCTGCTCCTGGGAGGAATCCAGCCCTCGGAGGGGTGCAGCTCCAAATCCTGCCAGGAGAGCGGGTCCCCGGCAGCCCCAGGGAAGGCTGTGGAATGCCACGCTGGCACTGGGCGTCCCCTCGCTGTGGGAGCACAGGAGAGGATGTTGCTGCCTGTGCATTCCCCCCATTCCCTCCATTTTCACCTTGGGTTATAAATTCACCAATAATCGTCGCCGCAATCCAAGAATGGGCAAAATTTCCTCTCTTGGGCTGCGTGACTCAGCACAGCCCAAATCTGTCACCCGGCCCTGAAGTAACGAACCTTTTTTTAAGCTGAGCATGAAGAGGTGCAGGCCACCCCCGGCTCACAAGAGAACTACTCCATGTATCTGTTTTCTTTCAGAAAGAAAAAGGCAAACGTTGACCTCACTATGAAACAGTTTCAAGGTATCCTTAGAAATAAACGGGAAATAGAAAAGCAGAAGGAGACCCCTCAGATTTTCAATGTTGGCTGCATTTTAAGTGTTGAGGGCAGTTTTGAGCCTTCTGCACAAATCTTTGCTCTTTAGGCAGCCAGGACGGCTCTTCCCTTTAGCAGAAGCCTTGTTCTCCTAAAGGATTTTAGGTTCTGAATCGCCTCCCTCTCTGAGGCTACATAATTCCCACTCTGGCAAAAGGTCCCTGGTGGAACTGCGCACTCTCTTTGCCTGGGGCTACGTGCCGCGTGTTTCCTTCCATATGTAATCCCAGCGGGCCCTTCGCTTCCTGCTCGGAATATTTTAACCCCGCAGGGGCCCCGCTGCAGCCTCTCCTGGCCTCCCCATGCCAGGAGCAGCCCCTGGGGCTGGTCAGGAGCAGGGTGGGAGGAGAGGACCACCAAGGAACGAAATGCAGCCCCAAAAGCTGGAGGTGGAGTTTAAGGCCTGAGGATATGCCAGAAGGAAGGTTTGCTGATGGGAAGGCAGGAGGGAGGGAAGGTGTGCGGGCAGGTGGGACGAGCTCCGGCCACTTAGGACTGGTCAGTGTGCACATTTACCGGAGTTGGGGGCTCAGAGCCCTTGCTGGGGATGGGTTCACCTACCTTGGGATGAGATCCATCCACCTAAGGCATGAACTGAAGGCTCTGCTGGGGAAAATGAGGGTAGCCCAGCTCCCTCTGCCCCACTGCCTCCCCGGCAGGGCTGGACAGGCAAAACCAAGTCCAACAGAGCTGCCCAGACAGTGCAGGATCTTTTCTAGGGGTGCCTCTGGCTTTGATGGAAGCTCACGTGCTCCATCTAGTGCCAAGGACGCTGAGGATTTGGGGCCCGGGCTGGGGTCCCCAGAGAGGACAGTCCTTGCCATACAGTGCCTGCGATAGCCTTTGGATCAAGGGACAACACTGCACTGTGGGGCCCTTGGGCAGCACAAACATCCTGCTTTCAGATTTTCCTGCTCAGGACAGAGCTGTGTCCTGGTCTGGGGACAGAATCATGGAATGGTTTGCGTGGAAGGGACCTTAAAGTTCATCCAGTCCCACCCCCTGCCATGGGCAGGGACACCTTCCACCATCCCAGGCTACTCCAGGCCCCGTCCAACCTGGCCTTGGACACTCCCAGGGATCCAGGGGCAGCCACAGCTGCTCTGGGCACCTTGTGTCATGGCCTTCCCACCCTCCCAGGGAACAATTCCTTCCCAATATGCAATCTACCCCTGTCTTCTTTCAGCTTAAGGCCATTCCCCCTCGTCCTGTTGAGATCACAACAGAAATACCTGTTGCTACATTGCGTCCTTAAATGGTTCACTGTACATTAACACTGGAATATAGGGAAACTGCTGAGCAGGGAAGCTGATTGCCAGGGTGCAGCCTGCACTCCTGAAAATTAATTGTTGCTCAGGGTGGACTTGGGCTGGCTGCACCCCAATGAAGCATCAGTGCAATGTCACTGTCACTGGAGCCGCTTTCTCTGGAAGAGCCCCTGGGATCTGCGAGCACTCCAGGAAGGGTTGGAATCGTGCTGATGGGGAGTTTTCTTGCCCAGCAGGTCCTGGGAGGTGCCAGGTGCTGCTGAAGCCATGTGGATTATCATGGGGCTGGCCCTCCTGGGCCTCACCGCAGCCGTGCCCTCAGAGGACAGGAAGCTGAGCGACAAGGCCACCACGCTGGCCGAGCGCAGCACCACGCTGGCCTTCAACCTCTACCACGCCATGGCCAAAGACAAGGACATGGAGAACATCCTGCTGTCCCCCGTGGTCGTGGCCTCCTCCCTCGGGCTCGTGTCCCTCGGGGGCAAGGCCACAACGGCCTCGCAGGCCAAGGCGGTGCTGAGCGCGGACAAGCTGAACGATGAGTACGTGCACAGCGGGCTGTCCGAGCTCCTCAGCGAGGTCAGCAACAGCACCGCCCGCAACGTCACCTGGAAGATCGGCAACCGCCTCTACGGCCCCGCCTCCATCACCTTTGCCGAGGACTTCGTGAAGAACAGCAAGAAGCACTACAACTACGAGCACTCCAAGATCAACTTCCGAGACAAGAGGAGCGCCCTCAAGTCCATCAACGAGTGGGCAGCCCAGACCACAGATGGGAAGCTCCCGGAGGTCACCAAAGATGTGGAGAAAACTGATGGGGCTCTCATTGTCAACGCCATGTTCTTCAAGCGTAAGTTGTACCTTCAGTTCTTGGCATAAGTGACCCAAAACCTCCCCTGAGCCAACACAAAGAATCATGGAATGGTTTGGGTTGCGAGGGGCTTTAAAGATCATCTAACAGCCCAAAGGGAAGGTGGACAAATCCAGTCCCCTGGAGGCAGCTCTTTGTCAGTGGCTGGCAACTGTGCATGGAATTACCATCCATTCCCTTTTCTTACAAGCTGTATTTCTCTCTCTCTCTCTCCTGTAGCTCACTGGGATGAGAAGTTCCATCATAAGATGGTGGACAACCGTGGCTTCATGGTCACCCGTTCCTACACCGTGGGAGTGCCCATGATGCACCGCACAGGTGAGTGGGAAACCTCTCCCCAGCAAAGCCCCACTGGAGTTAGGATTGTTGTTCTCCATTACCTGGATTTCCACCAGCTGCTTCCAAGACTCTTTAGCCTCATGAGAGAGAACAAAGCAGGGAGTGTTTGTTCTGCTGATTTAGTCTCTCTGTGACAGAGAGAATCCATGTTTACTATGGGGTGCTCGGCTGTTGGGAACAAATCCCAGTTCGTCAGGCAAATGAGAGCCACAGCCAACTCCAGTAATGCTGGGCCAGTTCCCAAAAGGGTGTCCAGACTCACTTCTCCAGGGAACGTCCAGGCTGAATCCTCTGCTCCACATCTCACCATCTCCTGCTTCTGGTTTTTAGGTCTCTACAATTACTACGATGACGAGACAGAGAAGCTCCAGGTGGTAGAGATGCCTCTCGCTCACAAGCTCTCCAGCATGATCTTCATCATGCCAAACCACGTGGAGCCCCTGGAGAGGGTGGAGAAACTGCTGAACAAGGAGCAGCTGAAGACCTGGGCTGGCAAAATGAAGAAGAGATCAGTGGCCATCTCGCTGCCAAAAGTTGTCCTGGAAGTCAGCCACGACCTTCAGGTAAAGGAGGCCCCTAAACAGTTGGGCCTTTGGGATGGGAGGGAAGGCAGTGGGTGATGGGTTATCCATGCCTGCTGTCCCTCTTCTCTCCTGCACGGTTATCTCTGGGAGGGTTGCTGACCTCTTGTCTCCTCCTAGAAACACTTGGGTGGTCTGGGCCTGACCGAAGCCATTGACAAAACCAAGGCTGACTTGTCCAAGATCTCTGGCAAGAAAGACCTTTACCTGTCCAACGTGTTCCACGCCGCAGCTCTGGAATGGGACACGGAGGGGAACCCCTATGATGCCGACATCTACGGCCGAGAGGAGATGAGGAACCCCAAGCTCTTCTACGCTGACCACCCCTTCATCTTCATGATCAAGGACACTAAAACCAACTCCATCCTCTTCATCGGCAGGCTCGTGAGGCCCAAAGGCGACAAGATGCGCGATGAGTTGTAGTAGGGTTTGGTTGGGTTTTTTTTCCCCAGAGCTTTGGTTTGTGTGTTTTTAGGGGGGGATTTTGACAAATGGGAAACACTATTTTGTATCCTTCTCGAACTATGGGTGCTATTCAGACCAGGGTGCATTGTGAGGAGAAACCAGCGTACACTTTACCTCACCCCAAAATCGGGATTGCACGAAGCCACCTCCAGAGAGGAGCAGGGGAGCCTGGCACCACAGGGTCACCGGGAGTCAGCTGAGGTGGCCAGGCTGCAGCTGAGCTCCTCCCTGCACTAGGTTAAGCCTCCTGCTCAGTTCCTTGCTGCTCCACAGCCCTGCCAAAGCACCACCCTCCCATCCCAAACACTCCCATCCCACTGCACGCTTATTGCTGCCGCTTTTCTCCTGCTTGGATGCCCCGTGGTGCCGCTCCAGAGCTGTTCCTGCTTCTCTCTCCAGGGGTGTGTTAGAGCACCAAGGGCCAGTTGTACACGCCAGCCCCTGCAGGGCCCTGGAGCAGAGCAGGAGGCACCGTGGGAGAATGGAGATTGTGTAGAGCTGTGCCCTTCTGTCCTGCCTATGCCTGTATACTGCCCTGGGTGCTTCAAACATAGGAGCTCCTTAGGTAGAACATCAAAGCCAAGAGCAGCTTGGATCAACACTTCATGGAGAACTAAGGGGCTTAGGGCTGTCAGGGAGGGGCCAAAGGGCAGCTCGGGCTTCTAGAAAGACAAACCTGAGGTCCCTTCAACACTCCACCCCTTGGGATCACTGTAATTAAACAGGCAATTGTACCAGGCACAGAACTCACTTCTCTCGGAAGAGCTCCGCACCAGCCTGTAGGGCTGGGAAACACTCAGTTCCCACTGCCAGGGCTCTCGCAGTTTGGACTGGAGCTGGTTCTGATCAGCTCCCTTTGGAGCTGACCCAAGGCACTCCTGGCTGGCTTCTCACATGGACATGGATCAGGTTCACCTCCACTTCCTTGCTTAATTAAACACAAAGCTTTAGAGCTGCCATTACCTGACTTCCTAATTATGCTGTGCTGAAGCTCCATGGTACTTTAGCTCCCTGTCTGCTGACCTGGATAAGGGCACCCTGAAAAACAAAGGTATTTATAGTTATATTTATGTCTGATAATTAGCAAGGTTCACAGCCTGATCCAGGCTATTCCTAACTTCTATTCATGGGATATCATCAGGTTAATAGTATTTAAAGAAATAGCTGATGTTATCCCAGGAGCATTGCAGCACTTGCCACGCACTGAGAGACACCACAAGGCAAATAATGAGATTATTGAAATGAGGAAAATCTCTGCATCCCAATGGAATTGCCAGTTCTCTGAAGCCAGCATGGAGCAACTACATGGCTTTGCTTTATCTCCCTGCCAATTTCCCTGCTGACATAGAAGCCCAATACTGCATATTCCCAGGTGCTGGGAGGCAGGAGGCAATCCCAGGAATATCCCCAAATGTGGGACACTTCCCGGTGAACCAGCACACTGAACCCTTACACAGAACGTTCTGGAGGCTGGGCTGGGGGGGGTGAAAGGGGTGGGCAAGGCAAGAACACACTGTGGGATATTGTGAATAATTTGCATCATGTGGATGCAGCTGTCTGATGGCTTTTATTGTCTGTTCTTGTACCACACAATGACAGTTGTGTAATTTTGCAATAAAACTTTTTCAATGAAAAAGCCAGAGTCACTTCCAGAGTGAAACAAACTGAGAGAGGGTCCTTGCTCTCCTTAGATCTAAGACACCTTAATGTGGCAATTATGGACAAAAATCACACCTAAAACACAGTAACAGATGAATTCCTACGGCACGTCAATCATGAGAAAGGAACACTCTTGGCAGCTTTTCCTTTCATTGTTTCCCCTGAAACACCATCAACCTGTAATAACAATATTGAAAACAAGTCAAAAGCTTTCCAGAGCTCCTGAGCTCATCCCACCTCTAGCTCATCTTCCTTGGCTGTTGTCCAAGGGAAGCACCTAAAGACACAGAGAACTGAATGAGCTCCCTCCTTCTCCTTTGGAGCTTCTTCAAACAGCTCAGGGTGGTGGAAAACTCCAACCAAGGCACATGGAAAAGGTGTTAACGTGCACAGACTGGTTTGGGTTGTGAGGGACCCTAAAATCATCGTGTGCCACCCCCTGCCATGGGCAGGGACACCTTCCACTATCCCAGGCTGCTCCAAGCCCTGTCCAACCTGCCTTGGACACTCAGGGATCCAAGGGCAGCCACAGCTGCTCTGGGCACCCTGGGCCAGGGCCTCACAGGGAACAATTCCTTCCCGATATCCCATCCATCCCTGCCCTCTGGCAGTGGGAAGCCATTCCCTGTGTCCTGTCCCTCCATGCCTTGTCCCCAGTCCCTCTCCAGCTCTCCAGGAGCCCCTTTAGGCATTGGAAGGGGCACTCTAAGGTCTCCTTGCACATCTCTTGATTCTACCAGTGCTCAGCACTGAGATTAACAGGATAGAGGACAAGGTTGGAGGGCTTTTAACCAGGATAAAGCAGAGCAGTCTTCAGGAAATCCAGCCCTCCCTGGGAGGCAGGAGGAGAAATTTCTAACCGTCACCATCTAGCACACTGGAATGTTTCAGAATTTAGAGACAACATGCAAAGCTGGCTGTGACTCTACTGCTTCACATCTTCCCACTTTCTGACAGAGCTGTTGTGTCATCTCTTGTATTTTCAGATTATTTCCAAATTCAGATTTGTATTAAAACACTAATGTTGGCATTAGTCCAATATTTCTATTAACTATTTAAAAGCTTTGCACTGAATGATGTGCACAGAAACCTGAAATCAGACTGACACCCTGAGAAGGCAAATCCTGTTTCTGAAACTCAATCAGATTCCCAGGTGTGCCAGAGAAGCTGGCAACAGGAAGGCCAAGGCTCCCCAGACAGAGCAGTTCAAAATTCCAGTTCCTAAGCTGCCAGCCTAGATCCTGCAGGAACCTGAAAATAGAAATGTGGATGTGAAAGCTATTCCTGAACAACGAAGTTTGCATGCAACGAACAGGCTTTGAATTGCTCAGGATCTGAACCCCTTGATCCTGCACATACATCTTCTCCTATGATGTGCCTGTCTCTTCCCATTCCTGCACCAGACTTCCAACAGATATTCCCACCTCACAGCTTAGGACGGGTTTGAAATCCAGGGTCACTTCTGGTCTCACCCTACAAATCCACACCTGAAGTTACCTGACTTGAACAAGAGCTGCATTTGCCTGGATATTGGCAAAAAAGCTCCCCCTTCTGGAAACCCTGGATAAAGGGCTGGGATGTAGGGAACAGCCACCAGTACTCCGTAGAATGTTTAATACTCGTGACCCTCTAACGTGGAGTTGCTGCTCCAGCTCTACACAGCTATCAGTGCTTTATTCCCACTTTGTCTGGATTGGGATCTGGTGAAGTTCACTCCAGAAGGGGAACACAGCAACAGAATTCCTTCCATACCAATGGTGGGAGAGCAAGGTCTTCCTGGAGTGTAACTTGAGGAACAAAAACAAAGAACAAAAAAAAAAAAAAAAAAAAGAAAAAAAAAAAAAAAAAAAANNAGAAAAGGTCTGTCAGGGGAAAAAATTGGGAAAAAAAAAAAAAAAAAAAAAAAAAAAAAAAAAAAAAAGAAAAAAAAAAGAAAAAAAAAGCACCTTCACAAGCACTGTCTTTTGTGATTTTATTAAGAGATGTTTTCAGGACAGACAAGCTTCTGGTTGCAGTTGTTACAAACCCTACAACAAGAAACAAAACACTCAGTGAGCTGGGGGCAAACTCTTTTCCATAACCATTCTCCTACCCCAAACAAAGAACAAACCAAGCTTTCCAATTAAACTGCATCTCTCACTTCCTGCTTTCTGACCAACAATCCCCCTCTTTCTCAATGAGGCAGATCTTCAAACTGTGATTATTTCCTTACAGAAGTAGCCTACCAATCGTTCTCAAGTGGCTTCTAAGACTATCCCAAGCTGCATCCTGGGGCAGGGGGATATAGGATGGATAAATGAGGAATATATTCCCTGTGCTGTCAGCTGGTACAATGCAAACATATTCAAGGCACCCAATCCTTCTCAAGCAAGTCTCCTAAGTCACTCCAACTGTGATCCAAGGTCCCCAAATCCCTGCTGTACAGCACAACACGGAACAGAGCATGTGGACAGGGATATTCCCTTTCAGATCCATCATCTCATCTCCAGAGGAGTGTTCTGAGCTGCTCTGCCACATGCTTTGAACGCTGTCCCCTTCATCAGTGCTCAAACCCAACCCTGGCCACTGTGCTGGGCACAAGGCAGCAGCTTGTCTTCCCAGAATCCCAGCTGCCTGGCTCCTTTTCCATATGGATCCTCAGCACACCTCTCTCCCACTGCTCCCAGGCACTTACCCCTCAGGCAGTGGGCACTGGCTGAGGCATGGCTGGCTGTTCTGGTTTGCCACCTTTCTGCTCTGAAATGGGGGTGGTGGGCAAAATCTCTTCTTTGGGTTCCACGATGCTGACGTGGTCTGGCAGAGGCTTTTTGGGGCCAATCTTTCCACTGGGGTCCCAAGGCAGCATAATCTTTACTTTGATTCCCAGTACTCCTGCAGAGTGACAGGACAACAAGGACACAAAACAGATCAAGCACCAAGGTTACAAAATATCTCTCTGCACACAACAAGATCTGCTGACAGCACTGTAACACAGGCATGCTATAGATTAAGAATCTAGTTGTTGTGAATTTACATCAGTGTTGTAATTTCAGGCAATTTGAAGCTGGATATCCAAAGTTTTCCAACTCAATGTCTTTGCTGACTGCAGTTCTACCCTCAACCCATTCGAAGCCTGGTTTTAAACTCTGTCCTCTTCCTCAGCTCATTTTTCTAGGAAATTCCACTGTTTTTTTGCATCCCTTCTCAGACAAATGCCTCTAAATCATCCAATGAGCAGGACATCCTGGCCAGGGCAGCCTTAGCACAGCACCACAGAACGTGGCACAGCGCAGGCTGCAATGACACAAGGACGTCCCTTCTGACTCGTCATCGTATCATCACTGAAGGGAAGGTGGAGACCAGCATTGGCTGAGTTGGTATCCCTACACCAGGAATTCTGCAATTAATTAACCATAAGCCAGTTAAGACGCAGAAGTCATTTGTGTTTTACCAGGAGGGAAGACAGGTGGAAGCAGGTTTAGCTGGGAAGACTGTCTGACACTTGTAGCACCCCCTGTTCTCTCTGCCCATCCTGAGGAGCCAGGAAAACCAGAATCCCAACTGCCAACAACTCTTAAACCCAGCCAACAGGCACCTCACTTGGAAATTATTACCAGCCCCAGAGGCCTCAGGACACAAGCGAGAGCATCTGGAAAATCTACAGCCACATTGCCAAGCGGAAACACTCAAACCCCATCAGCAGAGAAGTGGATGACCTGGTATGAGCACACTGGCTGCTGAAGGCCCCTTCGCTTCCCACTCCCAAATGCACTTCTACTTTAGATGTAACGTTCAAATCCCACAGTGAGAGTTCAGTTGCAAAAGCCCAAGAAAGTAACATCTGAACCATCCACAGTGGCGCAACTGAAGCACTCTGCATGATCAGAGGTGCATCAAAACCACGTGAGTTTCACCCCACAGGTGTAAGTGGGAAACCTCCACGCTGCAGGAATGGGATGCCAGGAGTTGAGACTCTGAAGCTCCAAGGAGCTGCAAAGGGATTTGCAAGCCAGGCACTCACCCTGCCGGAGTAGGACGTGACGCACAGCTGTGTCCACGTAGTAATTCACTGGGTCCCCACTGTGGATCATCAAGCCATCCACAAACTTCATGGATTTGGCCCGCTGACCTCGGAGTTTGCCGGACACGACAACCTCACAGCCTTTGGCCCCGCTCTCCATGATGAAGCGGAGCACACCATAGCACGCTCTGCAGGGAGAGGACAACCACGCCATGAGCCCACTCTGCCAGACCCAAAGGCCTCCCTGAAAGAATTTCACAATTCCAATCTCACTTTTGTGTGTCAGGAGCGTAGCTCCCCATCCCTTCTCAGACAAATGCCTCTAGATCATTCACTGGTGACAGGAGGCTGCTGGTGGAGAGCCTCATGCAGCACCACAGAACGTGACACTGCAGGGGTCCCATCACCAGAGCCACCCGCTTCTGACTCGTCATCGTCTCATCACCGAGGGGATGTGAGAGCAGGGCCACTGCCACCTGAGCCACAAGGCCTGAAACACTGTTTGGTCACTCCTCCACCCACTTATTCCCAAAGGAACACGTGCAGCTTTATGCCAGACAGACCACCTGAAGTAACTGTGTACAGACCAAAAACGTTTCAGAGCAGCATTACCAGGTTAAATTTTCAAACTGCAGAGGAGCTGGCAAAGTGTTTTATGGGAACGGTATTGGAATCCCCCAGTTGCCCCACAGCCAGGCTGCTGTACTCACCTGCGCACAGCCAGCCCTCCCAGGAGCTTGTAGCGCAGGGACTCGGCCTGGGCGATGGCACACAGACCCCTCGTGGCCACCTTCTCGGCGTACAGCTGCACAGGACACAGGCACACTCACAACAGGGCTCTTTTCCGAGTCAGTCATAGAATCACAGCATGGTTCGGCTTGGAAGGATCATCCAGTCCCATCCCCTGCCATGGCCAGGGACACCTTCCACTGTCCCAGGGTGCTCCAAGCCCCATCCAACCTGGCCATGGACACTGCCAGGGATGCAGGGCCTCACCATCCTCACAGTAAATTTAACTTTTACTTTAGCAGAACACAGGAGCTTCATTCTGCTTTACACCCAATCCTCTACGTTCAGTCCAGTTAATCCTTCCACATTTACAGGCAGCACCTTTATCCTATGCTCCTTAACTGTATAACGCGATCTAGCAGCACAAGCCAAGCTGGAATAAAAGAGCACCACCCCAGAACACACGTTCTCCCTCTCTCCCTCTCTAATTTGTTTTAGAGCAAGGAACCAATAAGAGCAAATTTCATGGAACAGAACCACAGAATCCTTTGGCTCATGCAGACCCTTTAAAGGACGCCTAGTCCAACCTTCCCCCGAGAAAACATCTGAAACATTAAGGATCAAAACTTACTGGTGTCACTTCACTTTCTATTTTTCCCAGAACCTTCTGCACTAGAAGTGTTTCTGTGTAATTCACTTCGTATTTCAGGGCAAAAATATTTTTGACAACAGGTAACACACGGCCCAAGTTATCTTGAATCCACCTTTCACCTGATACCATCCTGCCACCCCAAATCTAACTGCACCACCCAGTTCCTGAGGCAGTTTTACCTCCACGCTTCCCTCGGGGAATCCGAACCTCTTCTGCACCACAGCTGTCAGCTCCCGGATCCGGCGTCCCTTCTCGCCCAGGACATTCTGAGTTCTGGGGGAAAACAAGTACAGGACAACTGAGAAAAGCGTCCCCAGGAGTGAGACTGGAACCATCCCAAAAAGCTTTTATAGCATCTCAGTTCAGGAAGGCTGAGTTACCTGGTGGCAAGGATGATAATCTCAGTCCTGGTCGGAGTGACCCGGACTTCCACTCCAGAGTATCCATCCTCAGCCAATTCCCGAGTCAGGAACTCATTCAGCTCAGCTTTGAAGATGCCATCAGCGACAAACTAAAAGACAAATTGACAAAGTCATGCTCTTGTCACATTCTGAGTTTGGGTGCCATTCACCCAAAGTCATCCTGCAGCCTGACAGTCTCTCTTGACAACTTCCCCCGACTCTGAGAGGAATCACAGAGTTGGAAGAGACTCACAAGGAACTCTAGGTCCAACTTTAACCTGAACAGCCCAGGGACTGAACCCACAACGTTGGTGTTATTAGCACTGTGCTTCGCTTAACTAAGCCAGGCTCAACGTGTAGCAGAGGGGAAAAACGGAACCATCTCCGCTGAAATTCCCAGAAATAATTCATTCCTAGCAGAAACCTACACCAACCACTGCCTGGCCACAGCCACCGCTCACGCTGAGATCACAGCTCTCTCCTGTAATTCGGCAGTAACTTAAGGGAAGTAATCAGTGGGGTCACAGCCCTTTCGCAGCCCCACAGGGAGCTGCTGCTGGGCCTCCTGACGGGCCAAACCTCCTTCCCTCCCAGGACAGGCAGCCACTGACCGCCAACTCTTCCCACTGAAAAGCAAAGGGAAAACCCCGCAACTCGCGGCTCCCAGCGCCGCTCCGTGCCCCTCAGCGCAGCCCCGCGCGCGGCTGTGGGGAAGCGCCCCCTCCATCCCGCCGCCATGTTCCTCGCCGGGCCCCGCGCCGCATCCGCCGCCATCCTCCCGCCCCTGGCGCCGCTCCCCGCCGTGCCCCCGCCCCGCCGGATGCCGGGGCCGCCCCAGGCGATGCGGCAGCGTCCCGCTGTCGCGGGCGGTCCGTGCGGCCGCGCTCACCTTGCGCTTCTTGGAGATCTGCACCGCCATGTTGAGCCGCGGCCCGGCGGAAAGGAGGGAGCGGGCCCCACCGGCGGCGCTATATCCGCCTTCCGCCGGGCCCCATTGGCTCGTCGCTGTCACGTGAGACCAGAGCAAGGCCCGATGGGAGATGTAGTCTTTGCCACGCCGCCATGTTGGCGAGGGCTGAGCCCTGTGTCTGCCCCAAACCAGCGTTAAACGGGCTCTAAATCCCGTGGAAACGGGCACGAGAGTCAGCAGTGTATGTAATAAAACAGATAAATGATAACTCATCCCGGGCTTGTACCTGGAGACCTGTTCTGCCCAGGCGTTGCTGTCAGAGGATGTTCTGCTGTTATCCAGGAATCACAGCATGGCTTGGTTGGGAAGTGACCTTAAAGCTCATACCGTTCCACCCCCTGCCATGGCCAGGGACACCTTCCACTATCCCAGGTTGCTCCAGGCCCCCGGTCTTAGAAACTTCCAAGGATAGGGAAGCCTCAGCTTTCCTGGGCAACCTGTGCCAAGGTGTCAACACCCTCTCAGCCTTCCCGATATCCCATCTAACCCTGCCCTCTGGCAGTGGGAAGCCCCTTGTCCAGGCAGAACACAATTTTTAAAATGGTTTAGAGATTGTAGGAGATTACAAAAATAATAACAATAATGGGTAGAGTTGATGCACCGCCTATAGGACGTGGAGATTTAAACTGCATTTTATCATGGATGTTATTATGGTTTGCAGTTGGATTTGATGATCTTAAGGGTCCTTTCCAACCTAAATGGTTCTCTGAAAATGCCCAAAGCGCTCCTGTGTCACTGACTAGAACCACACCAGCAGGACCAGTAAAGCACCTCCCACCCAGCACTGGACGATCCCGCACTCCTCTTTTCCAGGGAAAAGCCTGGTTTACCACTAGATGTCAGTGCAGACACTTTCCAGAGTGGGAAAAGCCTCTTTCCTAAGGATTCATTTATCCAGAATTTGAGGCAAGGCGGAGCATCCCACAGGTGGCGGTGGCGGTGAGGAATCGTGTCCCCTCCTGTCACCAAACACCTTTGTCTCTCTTGTGGTGTGTCCAGCCATGCTGCCCTACCCTCAGCCAGCTCCCTCTGCTCTCCCTGAGCCTGTCCGAGATTCTCTGTCCCACACAGAACTTCAGAGAGGTGTCCAGCAGCTGGGGATGTCTCCGTGCAGGGATTTGAGCCCTGTGAACCGGGGTCTCAAATAAAGACCCTCCCAACCTGCACAAAGCCCACTCTGCTGTTTTCTAACGTGGGACCACCACACTTTCAGAGCAGGAAACACCTGCCCAAGATCATCTCTGTTTTAGGCTCAGCTTGCCCAGGAGGGGCTCACCCAATGTATTTCTGGATCATATAAAGACAAGGAAAGGCATAACGTGAGCAAAAGGCCTGAGCCTGCCGTGTGTCCCCTCTGCCATGCCCTATTAAGGACAAACTATGTGCTGTGTCAGCATTTCAGGGTCAGCAGCGAGGGCTGGAGCTGGGCACAAAGCAGGGCCGGGGTGGTGAATGGCACCAAGGGAATGTCCCCTGTCCCCACAGGCCTGGCTAGGCCAGCAGGCTCCGAGCTGTGGCCTTCACAGCCGGCAACATTCCCCAAACAGCAACGTGGGATTCCTCCCTCAGCTCCAGCCAGCCCCAGCTGCAGCCCAAGCCAGCCGTGGGTGATGCTCCCAGGTGCTGGGAATGGATTCTAGGCTAGTTGGAAGTGGCCCTGCTCACTGCAGATGACCTTTAAAGGTCCCTTCCAACCTGAGCCATTCTGTGGTTTGTGAATTCATCTCTGCTCCATCCCTGCTGAAATGGAGGCTGGCAATATCCCAAAAAAGCAGTGACATGCCTGCACCCCACTCCTCAGAGAGCTCACGTGTGGTCCAGCAGGTCCCAGCAGCTTCCCAGTCCCAGCTGTGGCTTGGATCTGCAGCAGGCCAGGGATTATCCGTAAATCCCATGATGGGTGATTGATACTGAGGTTTCTGGCTCCTCACCCTCAGGGACTGTCCCCCTGCTGTTCCCCATTTCCCACTTTTGTGTGGAGCTCTCCATGAGAGGGCAGGGGCTGCCTCCCACAGGAACAGGAGCTCCCTTTGTCTCCAAAGGACATCCAGGGGATGGAAAAAACTTTGGGGTTGCTGCAGCAAAAGCAAACGGTCCCCAGAGCATCATTCCTGACCGACCTCATGGCTCCCTGCCTCCCTCTGTGGGAGAACCAGGCAGTCCCCGGGATAAACCAGGAATGTGCCAGTGATCCCAGCTCTGCTGCAGAACCTGACCTTGCTCCAGTGCCCAGGAGCTGGCATTACTCTCCATAGGCTGCCACACGGATGGAGCCACTGGCTCTGGCTCCAGCCATGACCCTCGTGGCTCTGGGCACAGGATGGGCACCCCTGCCATCCCACCTGCCCCCAGCTGGCACCAAACCCTGGCCTGCAGCACTCGGATCTCCTCCTGAACTCTGCAGCCACAGCCAGGAGCAGAATCAGGGATGCACAGGAGGAATGTTCCCCCCGCCATGGCACTTGGCAGCCGCAGGAACCCCCTGTGCCGGCGGGGAGGGCCCCGGCAGGTGCCAGGATGTGATGCCTGCTTTCCTCGCCGTGGGGGATGCGGCTCAGAGCAGCTCTGGGAATCGGGAGCTGTCCTGCCTCACCCCAGCTCCATTCAGTGCCCAGACAGCAGCATGGTTTATGGCAGCTGAAGGCCATTGCACGGCCTCAATTAATGCAGTATCCCAGCGCTTTCTCCCCGGGAAGCTGGCTCCTGTTCAGAGCAGCCAGGAGGGGCTGGCAGCCTTTTGCAGGGAAGGGGCCAGGACAGCCAGCAGCTTTCTCAGCCTGCAGGCATGCTGGATTTTGGGATACTCCCTGCTTCCTGTGAGTGTCCTGCTGGGATAGTCTTCAGCTGCCATTGCTGCTCCCAAAATCAGGGAGATCCTGCAGGCACCAGGGACTGTGCTGGCTCTGCAAAGGAAGGAAGGATCAAGGAGCAGCTTTGGGGTCATCAAAAATACACCTGGACAAACTGGCACAGGCAGAAGCACAGGGTCTGCCTGTTGCACTGTGCTCCCTCCAGCTCAGACACCTGCAGGACTTGCGGTGACACACTGGGCTCCTGCTCATGCCAGTCCCCATCACCTCTCTGGCTGTGCCTGAGGAATTGAGGAACCTCCTTGCAGGAGCCTGCTCCTGATTATTTCTCTCCCTGCAAACAGAAGCCATGATGCAGTCCTTGGGGCTGTGCTCCAGGGGGATTTGGACAGCCCCATCCCAACCTTTTTGTGCAGGAACCAGCCACCTAGGAAAGCAAACCATCCAAATCACCTTCCCTACAACCATCAGAGGCACTGCAGAGCTCATGAATTTTCCCAGGGAGTAGCTGTGGAAAATGAAACCCAGAGAAGAGATGGACAAGATGAGATAGTTTGCATTACATGAATGGAGACGGGTCCTGTAAGGTAATTCCAGCAGGGAGAAGATGAATTGCAAGCAGCAGTTGTAAAGCATTTGTAAAGTCTGGCTCAGACAGGAATTTTACTGCAAGAGCTGCAGAATTACAGTTTATGGCTGCAGCTGGGTAAGTTGTATAAACCCCCTCACTGAGTTACTCACCACTCTCTGGAAAACTTCCTGAGAAACACGTTCTGCCTTCCCACATGGAGCAGCCCCGTGGAGCGGGGAGAGATGGAGTGGGAACAGGGCTGGGAGGAGGACTCAGGGCCACATTTACCAGCCTTTTGTAAACATTTCACACTCAGGAGGATTCACTGGTTTTAGCTTGGCAAGGACATGGGGGAATAAGTCCAGCAAATCTTCCAGAGGCAGGGGAATGTGGAGCAATCCTGCAGGACAGGGATGGGAAGGGGCACTGTGTTTCCAGGCAGAGACAGCTTTCAGCTGCCCCAATCCCATCCCCTTCTCTACAGCGGGAAGAGCGGGATTGAAACTGGGGCAGCATCAGCTCAGCTCCAGGCCAAGGATGAGTAACTGATCTGGAAAGGTGTGGACCTCCAGAACTCACACCTCTGGGAACACGTGTAAGCTTGAAAATCAACTGCCAAATGGGCAAAACAGAAGCTGTGCACGGGAAGTCCTCTGGATTTAATCCAGGAATTGCAGCACTTAGCAAGGTGTTAGTGAAGCTGACCCAGCAGCCAACACGATTGTAATCCCAGCCCCTTACCTCCAATACATCTGATAATTGTTGGCAGTGTTTGAGTGGCTGTTCCCAAACAGCTCCATCACTCCAACACTTCCCTTTGGGCATCTGCCCCGCTAAACAAGATTTTGCTTGGCTGCCTGGATTCACTTTAAACAGATTACTACATAATTTATACTTCCTTTAAAAACAGGAAATGGAATAAGGATGCTCCGTGTGCTGTTTAGCTGGGCATCGTCGGGCTCGTTACTATTTAATGAACCGAGTGGCTGCTGGCAGAGGTCATTCCAGCAGCTCACACCCGGCCCCAGGGCTCTGGGTGAGGGATGTAAATTGAAACTTTAATGGGCATTTCCAGAAGAACAGTTTGCCCTGGCACTGTCACCTGAGACCCAGCAGCTTAAGCAAGTGGTTCTTAATCAGTTTTCAAGCCCCAGGAAACAGGCAGAGGGCAGGAGGGGCTGTTTTGCCCCGGCATCGTGGTTTTTGATTATTTAAAGGTGCACTGAGGTGACACTGGTGACAAAGGCCATTCCCTGCTCTTCCACGAAGGGCAGTTCATGGTGGATCTGCTCACAGGACACGGGAGGATGGGCCTGGAGGGACAGGACAAGAGGGAATGGCTTCCCAGTGCCAGAGGGCAGGTTTAGATGGGATTTTGGGAAGATTCCCCGTGAGGGTGCTGAGGCGCTGGCACAGGCTGCCTGGAGGAGCTGTGGCTGCCCCATGCCTGCAGAGGAGCTTTTCCTCCTGCCACCAAATGTTTCCTAAGAATCCAGAGGCCCAAGCACTGGGGCAGGGCTGCACATCAGTATTGCTGTCACACCTGGAAGGTCCTTGCTGGCCAAGGGCTTTGAAAATGTTTCTGATTTTCACACTCCCACTGCCGAGTGAGAAAGCCCTGGATAAAAGTAGAGCCTGGTGTGCAAGGAGCCCATCAAACTGCAGCCTCTGAGGCCTGGTGACACTAAATTGGCCACATTCAAACAACTTCATTGCCAGTTTGGTCCCTACACAATGCAGCCTCCACTCAGTGCTGTCCTTGTCACTGGCAAGGCATGTTGCCATTTTCTAGAGGACACCCTGCCTGAGAAGGTGAGACGTGCTGCAGAGTGAGGGACATTTGGGGGTATCTCTGCAAGTCTGAGGATTTGGAGGATGTAGGATTTCCCTCACAATGTGAGATGGAAATGGGGAAATGAGAGAGGAGCATCATCCCAGCCTGGCTGCTACAAAGGTGGAAGATTCCAGGTGGGCAGCAAGAACACAGAAAGCTTGAACAGGACAGAAATCGGGAATTTCCCAGGTCTCTGAGACACCGCACTTTTCCTTGGAGCCATCCATGTGGGAGAATGACACCTTCAGCACAGCTGAAGAGCCCGGGAGGCAAGCAGCAGTGAAAGGACTTGCTGAGGCTGCTGCAGGAGCCAGCAGGGCTCAGGTCTCGATCCCAGACTGTCAATCCCAGAGCTGCTTTGCCAAGCCGATCCCAGGCGCTGCAGCAGCAGCAGCGGGGTGGGAGCTGCTGGCCCAGGAGCAGCCTGGCAATACCCAGCTCCGAGCTTTCCCTGCTCTCCCCTCTCCTCTCCACCCCGGAGACACAGCCAGGCAGCAGCAGTGATAAACTGGCTGTTGGTCCAGGCACAAGGTCATTTTCTAGGACACGAAGCAGAATCCTCAGATGCCAGTTTGCAGGAAAGCCACAAAGAGCGAGAGGACACCTGAGCAGAATGCAAAAGCAGAGCTGCAAACTTAACACCTTTCCCCCCCCCCCCTTATCTGTTAAAAATAGCTTTAGAGGGGGAGCTCAAAGCCGTGTGAGGGGCTGTTGGCTTTAGAAAATGAGCAGTTTCCACAGAAATATCCAGTGCTCACCACCCAGAGAGCTCTGATTTTTGGCATCTCTGCTATTCACATCTCAAATTAAACACCCAAGCTGCAATGCAGCTCAATTGTTTGGCAGGGGTAATAAAAACCTGAAAAATCTTTACCCAGCCTGCTTTTCTGTAGGGATAATAGCACTAACATCCCAGAATTATCTCCATCTATGTCTGGCTAGGACTCCAAATCAATAAATTGTCTCCTCACCCTCAGATTAGCTCGGTCAGGTAATTTTGAAAGCAGCAGCAGCAGTTCCCCACTGTTAGGAAGAGCAGCTCTGCCAGCTGAATTAACACCAGATCCCTCGTTATCCCAGAGCAATCCCACTCCAACAGCGTCCTTGGGGAATAATTTGCACTGACCTCAACAATACTTTGTGGCAGTCTGGGAATAGGGAGGGCTGTATTTACTACCACCTGTATTTATTAATACAGATAGCATTAATTTATTAATATCTGTACTATCTGTATTTAATATTTGGATTAGTATTTGGAATTAAATTTCTGTTTGGAAAGAGGAGAAAAAAACTGGAAAAAAATAGAAAACCCTGTTTCTCTGGGAAAAAAAAAAAAAAATCATCCACTTTTTTTGGAAAAACATTGCATTTTGCTTTTCCCTCCTGCCACTTTTGTTCCTCGCTCAGCCTCAGCTCTGACACCCCAAGCACCCCAAGAGTGCTCAGATCCTTTTAAAGAAATTCCTGGGAAGTCCAAACACTCACTGCTTCACCCTGTCTCTCTTCCAAACCTCTGCCAAAAAGAGCCTCCCTCTGGAGGATCCTTCTCTCCCTGTCGTGGTTTGTCAGCTCCCACTGTCACTGGTGTTCTCAGAACCCCACAAGTCCTTCAGTCACAGTGGGATTAATACCAGAATATCCTTTTTTTTTTTTAATCCTGTAAACCTTATTTTTAAACCATCAGCTTCTCATGTCTCTTCACACAAGTTTATTCCGGGAGTTAATCCAGGGTTGTTGCTGTTTTCCAGACAGTGCCCTCCCTCCGTCCCTGCCCTATGCTAAGCAAGGAGGCCCCAGTCTTAGAGAAATTAATTAGTGCAGTAATTTGCCTGGGACACAGAGGAGAAGCCGAATTTGTCCCACTCTGCAGGATTCAGCTGAATAAAAAAGACAAATAGCTGTGCTGTGGGATTTTAAAAAGCTGCTGTCAGCATTCCCAATGCAACCAGACCTGGAAATTCATTCGTCTTTCACTAAACAATGGAAAAAGGAGAAGCAATTACAGTAGACAAAACTAATTACAGCAGAGCTGAAGCACAGCTCACAGCACTCACACTTCAATCTGCATTCAAAAAGAAAAATCCAAGCCCAAAACCACTCCATCAAAAAAGGTGAAAATCTGGGAGCGCAATAAAAGCAATTTCAGCATAGAAGGGGCACAGATTGGTCTTTGTGAAGAGAAACCTTCAGGTGATGCTGGCAGTGCTCGGCAAACAGGACACAGGGATTTGTCCAGGGGTGATGCTGGAGCGGGGGGGAAGAAATGAGCTCCCAGCCCCTCCTCAGCTGAGCCCATTCCATGTTCGCCTCACAACCAGGTGCATTTTGGGGGGATGTGTTCAGCTGCCAGAAGAGCTGGAGCACGGTGTTAATAATGCCAGAGTCTGGGGTGGCATCCCCCAGAGCTGGACTCCATGATCCCTGGGGGTCCCTTCCGATTCCGAATATCCTGGGATCCTTGTGCAGCTCAACTTGCAGACTCATGGCTGAACAGCTTCCAAAGCACTCCAAAGGGCAACTTATCCCTGTTCCCAATCCTCACAGCCATCCCTGCCCAACCCAGAAGGCTCCAGGCATATTCACACCTTTGGGTGAACTGATGTAAGAGAATCCAAAGCCTTCTGTGAAGCTCATTTAATCCCTGGCCGTGGTCCAGGCTGGCAAGGGCAGTGCCAGGTTCTGAGAGGCAATTCCTGATCCCCAGAGCTGGATGTCCCGCCAGGCCTGGTTCCTGCTCCCTTTGGGTATCAGCTGTGAAATCCAGCAGACAGCAAAAGGGAATTTCAAACAAAGTGGTGGAAGAAATGCTGCTTAACACACTGGAGACAGGCTGGAAAACGGATTGCAGGGAGAACACCTGAAGTGGGAAGAGCAGGAGGAATGGGATGTGACAGACACCACCACAGGCCTCATTCCCTGGGGATGTGGGCTGGACTCAGCATTTGAAAACCTCCACAAGGCCATTTCCAACACACAAAGCTGCCACTGGCTACGGCACGTGTTTTATTCCAAAGGATTTCTGGGAACAGAAACAAGGCCATGGCGGAATGTTGGTTTTTTCTGTGGATCCTTAAGGAGGCACAGCCTGAAGCCTCGATCCTGGAACCCCATTCCTGAGGCCCCATGGCCACTGCCCAGTGCCCAGCCCAACACTGGTCAGCACAGAGCTTCTCCCTGCCACAGAATCATTCAGGAAAAATCCTTTAAGATCATGGAGTCCAATAATTCCTCTAGCATTGCCAGGGCCACCACTGCCCCGTGTCCCCAAGTGCCACATCCACACAGCTTTAAATCCCTCCAGGGAGGGCACTCACCACTGCCCTGAGCAGCTGTGCCAATGCCTCACCACCCTTTCAGAGAAGAATTTTTGCCCAATATCCAACCCAAACCTCCCCTGGCACAACTTGAGGCCATTTCCTCGTGTCCTAGGAGGATTCTCAATGTTTTCACCTGGAGAGGAGAAGGCTGGGGGGCAAACCCATCAATGTGCAGCAATACTGGAAGGGAAGGTGCCAAGGGGACGGAGCCAGGCTCTTCCCAGCAGTGGCAGGATCCGAGGAGATGCACAGGTTCCTGCCAGACCCACTCCCCTCCTCCTCTCCGTGCTGCTCCACCAGCCGGAGGGATTTCCCACCTCTCCATTCCGGTACCACTGCAGTGCTTTCTTTCATTTTCTGGCTGAAATGACCTGCAATGCAGAGGCTCACTTGCTGCACTGATCCTGCTGCCAGATCTGTAATCCTCAATCCCCCCAGGGAATGCCTGGAGTAGGAAACCACTTGGCATGGCAAGCACGTCAGCATTTTCCTAGCTGCATTTTTTATTGTCTCCTTTGCTGCATCCCTGACTTCGGTTAAGTTTTCTTTCCTTTCATCCCTCACTTTCTCCAGCCTCCCCCTGTGCCTTGAACTGAGGTCTCATTATCCCTGAGCTCCCCCCTCTTGCAGACAGCCAGCCAGGTGTAGGATAGGAGGGGACAGCACATTTAATCCCATCCATCCCATCATTTTCATGCAGCACAACAGATCTGCAAATGGAAAAAATGTGGGGAGACAAAACTCTTCCCTTGGAAATGGCATGCCCTCCTTCCTGGGAGAAAAAGGCTGATTGAAGTAGATTCCCTGCTAACCTTGCCCCTGCCGTGCCCGGATTTACAAGTTATTAATTATAGGGACCTTGCTGGAAAAGCAAGCAGGAAAACAGTGCAAGCTGCAGAGCAAGAAGCAGAAGATGCTTTCTTTAGAGAAGATGGTGCAGGTTTTGTTTTCTTTTTAAATTACTATCAGCAGTGAGAGGTATTTGTGCTAGATGGGAAAGAGAACTTGCCCACACACTTTGGTTCTTTTTAATATTTCCATAAAACAAACAAAAAGAAACCCTGGCACAATTTACAGCAAACATCACAATTCTGCCCAATCCTTCCATTATCCTTTTTGAAAACCACTGAATCCCGGACTGGTTTAGGATGGAAGGGATCTCGGATCATCTCATTCCACTCCCTGCCATGGCAGGGACACCTTCCCCTGTCCCAGGCTGCTCCAAGCCCTGTCCAACCTGGCCTTGGACACTTCCAGGGATCCAGGGGCAGCCACCGCTGCTCTGGGCAACTGTGCCAGCGCCTGCCTCACCCTGCTCACAGGGAAGAATTTCTTCCTAATACCCATCCCATTCTTTCAGTTTAAAGAAATTCCAGAATCTGGGAACCAGAGCCATCAGAGGAAACCCCAGCTCTACCAGATCTGCTGCCGACTTCCAGGGACCCACCCTCTGCATGGGGCAGATTCCCCAGATTCCTCCTCTTAACCATCCCAAGCAGGAAACAGAATTCCGGATCCTTTGCTGTTCCTCAGCAGCTCCTTTTGCCTCTAAATGCTCACTGTGTGCTGCTCACACCGTGCCCTTCTCCCACCTGCAGAAAGGCACTTCAGGGAGAAGTTTTCATGGAAATAAATTAATGGCAAGAATGATGGGATCACAGCACAGCTGCTGCTGGCTCTGTTTTGGGAAGGAGAGAAAGTAGAGGCATGAAAAGGGCCCTGGTAGAAACTGAAGAAATGAAAAGTGGCTCTGCTGGTGGATTTGAGGATTAAAATCATTTTGAAATCGTAGTGGTGGTGAAAAGAACCCCAAGCAACAAACAAGAAGTGAAAAGAAAAAGACGAAGCTGTCAAAACAGCAAGGCAGGACGGCAATTTTTAGAGGAGCACCATGAATCCATACAAAAAGCAGGAAAGATGGGATTTCTCAAAGGAAGAGGCTGCAGGAGCTCAGGGAAAAAAAACTGAAGGCCTGGGCAACAACTCTGTGGGAAGAGTGGAACAGCAAAAAGATCCAACCCAACCCCACAGCAAGGTCCTGCGTTCCATGAGGGAAAAAGAGTCTCCAAAACCAGGGAGAACATGGAAATCATGGATTATTTGGCACCTACCACCTGTAGGAAAGTGGGATTAACCCAGCAGGGAGCTGATCACCGGCGGGCAGCCTCCGAGTGCCGTAAGAAAATCCAACGTGGAAATGCAGCCCACGGAGGGATCCCAAAGCTGGAGAGGCTTGGGATGCAGTGGGAATACTCCTGGCACAATTAGGCAAATCAAGCCTATTAAAGGACAATCACTCTGAAGGGCTGTTATCAATCACTCCCCTCGCTTTCTTTAGGCAATTATCCTAATTGCATCAAAGCTATTAAGCAATTATTTCGATAACTGCAGCTTTGTTGCCAGCTCTTCATTTTTGGCAATGTTTTGCTCCTCCTCGTACAAATGCCACCTCCAAAAGATGTTTAAAGGTGACTTTAAGGGTGTGCTTTTGCTGAGCACAAATTCAAATTTCCGTGTAAAAGCACAAAACCCCGCTCAAGAAAACGCCAGTTTTTATCCCTGGGTTCTCCCTCAATATCCCTCCCCACATCTCCCAGGGCACCAGGGATTTAGTTCCACTTTTTTATTATTCAACTTTTTATACATAATAAATACAAACTTTTTACAGCCATTATAAAGAAAGCATGTGCACTGATGCTTTCAGGGTGTACTGAGCTGTACACGATGCGACGGCCGATACATGCCCTGTATGAAGAAACCATAGTTAAAAAGGAGGCATCTTTTTACAACTTTTCTTCCTTTTTTTGCCTTTTTTTTTTTGCTTTTTTTTTCACTTTTGTTTTTTAAATAAAATTAGCAGCTCTTACAGAAAATATTTTAAAATACAACTAAAGAGACTTTTAAATAAAAATTTTCTGGATTTTTGAAAGTCCGGGTATGAAGGACACAGAAAAACTGGCCAAAGGAATTGAACATGAACATTATGGCAAAAAACTTGGTTTTCTTCCGCATTGTGAAGATCTCAAAATATTTGCAAACAGTTAAATCTTTTTTTCTTTTTTTTTTTAAACTTTTCTTTTTAAACTTAAGAATAAGTTTGATAAACACATAAAAAGACCTCAAACAGATCAACAGGACAAGAGGTGCAAAAGAAGGAATAATATGGAAAAGACTTCATTGGACAGTCACTGATTTCATAACTGATCCATGAATTGTTGTCCTCAGACAGCCCCACTCTTGGTTAAGGATCCCACTGGGAAAGGAGACTGGCAAGCACTGGATGTCTCAGCCCCAGCCTGGGTTGGGATTTACAAGGATGTGCAAAGTTTATGATAAAATCTTGTTAGATGGGTCGTTGGGATTTTTTTTGTTGTAAATGCAGCCTCGAAAAATAGCCCTTGTTAGTAAACTAAAGGTAGAAAATTTACCGGCTTTGAAAAAAAAACCATGAAGACACAAGAGAACCCGCAAACAGCTCCAAACCCAACCTCGGCATGCCTTCGATCCCAAGTTTTCATCTGATGGAGAATGCATCCAGTTTTTCCCTCTCCTCCAACCATTCCACTCCACGTTCAACCTCAGAATATTCTTTGCCCTCTTCTCTCAAAAAACCCCCAAATCCAAGCTCCCTTTTCAGAGCTCTCTGAGGGCAATGTGAAATTCTTCCTCTCAGTTTCTTTCCTGAGAGGAGCTGGGCACATCTCGGGCACGAAGGTGGTGTGAAGGCAGAACCCGGAGCTGCTCCTGGCTCCCTGGCTTTGGCTGGTTAATGGGATTGGGGTGGGAAAAGGCTACAGGACCATCCAATGCAACAAGTAAATGCATGGAAATACTCCGAATGGAACTTCTAACTCTAGAGCTCAGCTGGTTTGATGACAAAAGATACACTGCTAACGTTGGATGATAAAGTACACGGCAATAACTGGGATAAGAGTGACCCAAATGCTTTAAAAAAATTAAAAAAACTCAAAAAAGAAAGAAAAAAAACAAACCCAAAAAAAAAAATCCCAAAAACCCCCCCAAAAAACCAAAATCCCCAAAATCTAAGGGGGGGAAAAAAAAAAAAAAAGCAGCTCAATTTCCAGATCTAGACAAAATCTCACTTGCTTTTTGCTTTTCTACCCGTTGGTTTCTGCTGTGGAAGAAGATGTTGCTGCTGGTTCAGCACCTCCATGTTAGATCCTCTATGAGTAAATGCACTGAGTAAACACAAAGAATCAAAGGCAGAATGTTCAGCTGTGAATCACTGACGAGGGGAGCACCCATGGAACGAACACTTTGCTTCCCCACGAGATCATTTCCCCGTTTTTTTCCTTTCTGCAGGGGGATTCAAGAGGAGCCAGCCTCTCCTTCAGACTTCTTTTTCCGTTCCCTTTTTCATTCATCTGATGAATACCTGGTCAGGCAGGTGATGCTGCTGGAAGGATCCACAATCTTTAACACATTCCTATGGCAACAGTAATATACTGTACTAATGCACAGGAGCAAAGGATGCTAAGACTAAGCTGCATGAATGAGGCTCTTTCTTTGTCTCCACATACAAATGGAGCATCTTCAGCCGAGAAAAAAAAGCCAATCTTGGCTTGTCTTGGTTTGTGCTAAGAGAGGAAGAATGATGTAGAGAAATCCAAACAAACAAACGAAAAACAAAAGGCACAAAATATTCATGACTGTGGGAAGGAATCCGCCAGGTCACTGCCACATTGAATCCTCCCTATCACTCGCTCTAGTCCAAGTCTTCATCATGCAAAGGTGCCTAAAAACGAGATTGACCAAAAGCTGTGTTTGGCCTTGATTGTAGCACTACTAATTAGCCAGTCCCCTCGTTACACCAGAGTGATTTCCACATCCTCGATCTTCTCCGTGGGCCGGCGGTGGTGCTGTGTCGGGGGGGGTGGAGCTGCTCGCACCTGCAACAGCCAGAACCAGCCTGTGACTACCACAAAATGGCCACATTTCATCAGAAAACCCTCACATTTCCTGCACAGACCTCCAGGCTCACCCCTCAGGATGATGCAAACCAAACCGGTTGTGTCCAGCTGGATTCACCTGCAGGGCTCCCCAGCTCAGCCATCAGTGGCTTTCCTTATGACCTGTCACAGATTCTCTTCAGCGTGCAATCCCACATTTGTTCTGCCTGTGTCCATGGATGAGCCAGGATGTAGAACTGGGAAAGACTCATCCCATGCTGAATCTGATGGTGCTTTAGCCTGGAATTTCTGTGGAGTGGCAACTACCAGGACGCTTTGCTGCGTCTGACTCACTGATATTTCATCCAGCACTGACCTCAACACCCAAAATGTGATGTTTTCACACTCTGCCACATCAGTCAAGCTACTCTTTCTCCTGACAGAGATGACCTGTAGTGCCAACAGGGTTTTTAGGACACCATTTCCGAATACGCCAGACTTGCTGTGGAAAACATGAGCTGTGGAGCAATCCTGCACCCACATGCCCAGTATTTCTAAACCAGTTAATCGTAGGATACTCATTTTGTCAAGTTCTAAGTGATTCAATTCTTCCTTTCCTTTTCTGCTAAAATTCCTTTTTGTAGGCAGCAAAGACAGCACAGAACTCTCATCATTAAGAATCCTGAATCCAAATTCCTTGAATCAAAGGGACTGGAAATAAATATAACCCCAAATGTGCAGGAAACTGCTGGAAAGCAGGAATTGTATAAACCATAGGACTGCCCTCTTCTGGCATTTATTCCCCACCTCTTTCTCACCTCTGTCTGTAACACCGATAAGAACAAAGGGATTTGCTGGTGGTCACTTACAGGCCGCAGCTTGCCGTAGGAACTTTCCGGAGGAATTCGTGGAGGCTGGGAGAATCCAGGGGACTCTGAACCAAAGCTGTTTTCTGCAGGAATAAGCAACACCCCATCACGAAGGAGCTCCTCAGCGTCGCTGAACACATGTTGCAAAAATGCTCCTTTTCCTTTTTTCCTCCCCTCTGAAAGGTGAAGGTTCTAAACGAAGCTTTTACCCCAAACATTTCTGACTTTCTCACCGTTTGTCGACGGAGATCTGGGGAAAAACTGGGATCCTCTTTTATCCGGGCTGGGATAGGGGCTGGTGGGAGGCTGGTCGTACAGAGGCAGTGGTGGCAGGGAGTTGTTGGCCTTTGGAGTCGGGGATACCTGTGCCAAAAAAGAGCGAGAGGCTGCAGCAAATGCTCCTCGGCACGTTTGAGACACACACCACTTTTCCAACCCATCCCTACACCAGCAACTCCCCTGCAGTGGAAAACCGGCTGACAGGGGAGTTTGGGAAGGAAAGCCAAGGTATCCAACAGGGATTCAATTTTTTTAAATCATAGGTTGCCACTGAGCAGAAATTTTCAACCCCTCTCAGGTAAATCCGGGAGGCTTTTTGAAGGTTATTTGAAACAGAAAGGTCGCTCGGCCAAGTGGTATCCACACAGAAGTGCTGGCATCGTGAGCTTTATCCCCATCCAAATGCATTTAAATGTTCATTTCCATGGTCTTCTTAAATCAAAGAATACAAATACCAAAAGATTCCTCCACCCGGGAATGTGGCTGATTTTCTAGTATGATACAAGGATTACAGAACTACACTACAGAAATGAGGACATTTTTGCAAAAATTACTGTAATCCAATACCTGGCAGTATCCTGCTCCTCAAAAATGAGAGGATACTGAACAGATTTAAGCATGAAAACATTAAATTAGGGCTGAAAGAGCCTGTAATTCTCTTTTTCGTTGTGTTCAACATCCCAGTCTTTTATAAATTAATGACAGGAAGTAAACTGTGAATTTTCTCCTTTGATTCTTTTCTACCCAGCTACTTCCCTTTATTCACGAATCTGTTCCATTTGCAAAAATATATCAGTTGATAGTTATTAGGCTGGGTAAGAAACTAAAATGTAAGCATTCAGGGCTTGGGTTTTTTTTTTTTTTTCTTAAATTGGTTCTGACTCTTTTTTCTTAAACTGGTTCTGATCTTCTTTTTCCCTGAAGAAGTGGCAGATCTTTGCAAACTTCGCCACCTGCTAAATCAAGGCAAAACCTCTTTCCATACCTGGATATCCCCAATCCACTGAGTCTCTCCATTCTCTGAGGCCATGAGCTCTTCAACCAACACCGAGGGGAAGACCCCGACGCGGCCGTTGAACTCCCCTTCCCAAAAGCCATCATCATCCTGGTTTTCCTTGTTCAGGATGCGGATGATGGCTCCCTCCGGGAAGGACAGCTCGTCATCCGTCTGCCCCTCATAATCATAAAGTGCTTTTACAAAACAGACTGGAAAAAAACGGGAAAGGAAGCAATCAACCTGCTGTGAATGGCTGGAATTGATGATTTTAAAGTTCCTTTCCAGTTTAAAGGATTCTGTTATTGCTGAGACAAATTATTTTGGTTTTCCTTAATTTTAATCCCAGCTGTATGAGCTAAGGAGGTGAATTTTGCAGTTTGATATTTGAGAAGTTAATTACTGAGATAATTACTGGGAATGGTTGTGCTCAAATGCAAGTCAGTCTCTCTCTGCAACTCCCTGAAAGCAGGCTGTGGCCAGATGTGGCCTTTTCTCCCAGGAAACCAGAGAGGAAATGGCCTTAAACTGCACCAGGGGAGGTTCAGGTTAGATCAGGGAGAATTTCTTCCCTGGAATAGTGGTTAAACATTGGAACAGGCTGGGAAATGGTGGAGCTCCCATGCCTGGAAATGTTCACAAATGAGCGGACGTGGCACTTGGCAATAGGGTGGGATTTGGTCGAAGGTTGGATTTCATCACCTTGGAGGCCTTTTCCAACCTTAATGATTCTGTGACTCCATGAAACCTGGGAAAATCTCCCAGACTCGATGTGCTGAGTGTTTTCAAGAGCCAGCTCAATAAACTATTTCTTTTTAATCAGAACTTACCATTGGAGTCTCCGTTGAGGGTGCCCGGCATCAGATCAGCCTCCGTGGAGTTGTTGGAGGTGTGGGAGCGGGTGTCCAGGGCAGCCAGGGACTGCAGCATGCTCAGGAGGCTGCTGGAGGTTGGGAACTGCAGGTACTTCTCGGGCACATATCCCACCTGTCCCGCTTTGTTCCGTGCCTGGGAGCAAACAACACGAGCGATTCTCTGCTGGTCAACACTGCTCTGGAAAGAATCCCAGGATTTCCTCCCATCCCAACTTCCACTTCTAAAAGAATCAGGGAAAACAAGCTCAGGAAAGTGGTACCTTTACCCAGTCTTCCATATCTCCATCTTCAATGACCTCCAGCACCTCGTGTTCCTCTATGGTCAGTTCATCGGGCTGAGAAGCCTGGAATGTAGAACAGGTGGGATGGAAAAGAAAAGTGGCTTTAAAGGCAAGGCATGGGCAGTGGAAAGAACATTCCCATCTAGACTTTTATTAAAACTGGTGTTTTGTTAAAACACTGAAAGCTTTAAATAGTTTGAAACATCCCAAAAAGGGTTCTGCCACCCACAAGAGCCCTTCTCCCTCAGGACAGATGGAAGCTCCCTGAATCCCACCCTGCCAGCAAAGCAAACCTCGAGCTCCCACAGACACAGACACATTTATTCTTTGTCTTTTGTATCATTCATTTTACTAATTAATAATAATAATAATAATAAAATCACTAACCTTATAGGAATAAACAACTTTGCAGGTGAGAGGGTAATTTCTGAGAGTACCAGAAGGACTGGAACTGCTGTCATCAAACACATCCATGCTGTCTTCAAACTCTTCCCCTTCTTCCTTTTCTGCATCAGCATTGACCTGGTAAAACAAATTGCAGTTGGCATTACAGCAGCTGATAAAAACTGGTGAAGAAATAACAATGACAACGAGCCGGTTAGTAGTTTTCAGTGTGTGGTTTTTGTTACATAATGTTCTTGAAAGTAACTCAGCTGGATTTCTTTGTTCAAGCACAAGCACGTGGACTTTGAGAAGAATTGTGGAAGATTTTGGAAGCTCCAATTCAACTGCTGGACAGTTATAAAATCCATTTTTCATGTCAGCTGTGACTAAAGTACTTTGGAGATGCCATTTTGAAGGCACAACAAATAGTTTAGTGGAAAAAAGAGAATTTATGCTACTAAAAGATGAATGTACCCGTGACCAGGAGTTGTAAAATAAGTTTGCAGTGGAAATATTTAAAGCTGAAAAGAATAAACCCCCAAATCAACCTTCTAGCTGGTATTTTCCGCACAACAGATTTGCTGCAGTTTATTACAAAAATTCTTAAGAGAAAGAAAGGTTTTTAAAAACTTGCTATCAAAGCTTAAATAAAACCTGAAGTCAATATGCTGGAAAAATACAAGTTTGGGCAACCCTGCCATGAGCTGTGCTTTGGCCTCGTGCCTGGCTTACATTTTGGATAAACACTTTATCTCATGTGAAAATGATGAATTATTCTGAGAAAACAGATCTCTGAATCAAAGGCAACACTGTTATGTAGCTCCATCTTCCCCGTGTTTATTTCTGTTAATTTGGGAGTGAATTTGGTGCTCCCTGGGACAACTGAGAGGCTGATAAATCAACAAAAGTTAAGCTGAGCCCAAAAAATCACTGTGCAGCTTCCCTAAACCAAGTCTCTGACAGCTCTGCTCTTCCAGGCCTGGAGTAGAAGAGCACAGAGCTCCAACACGTTCTGACTTAATTCATTTTGATGTTATTGTTTCCAAACCAAATCCTTGCAATTCTGGTGATTTTTTTTTCCCTCACTAACTCTCATTCAAGAGCAGTTTGCCTCCATCACGTCTTCCGGGTGCTCATGGATGCTGGGATAACCAAAAATTCGTCCTACACGTGGGTAACGCCTTGAGAGAGCAGCGACCAACTAAATCGTGGCAGATTTGACGTTTCCCCTCCTGTTTCTGCCTTTGGCTGTGCATGGTCCCAGCAGCCAGGGCTGACATCCAGCTGGGACATCATGGAAATCAGCAAATCACGTCTAGAAAGTCTGGGCAACATCTGCTCCTGGTTTTCTGACATGAGGAGGAAAAACACGCCGTCATTTTCAGCGCGTGGGCTGCTCTGAACTCCTCGGCTGGAGTCGTTGGGGAAGCAGGCACGGAGAGGGAAAACAAGAAACGGAGGGGTTTGCTTGATAAAGCTCATCCTTCTGCAGAGTCTGGGATGGAAGCTGGCATCAGCAAGGAATAAATGTACGGGACAGGATGACACTGAAGGTGTGGGACAGGCAGCAAACACAGGAAGAAACGCAGGGGAGGCGATGAGAGAAGTGCAGAGCCACAAGGTTCCCCCTGAGCCTCCTTTGCTCCAGGCTGAGCCCTTTCCCAGCTCCCTCAGCCGCTCCTGGTGCTCCAGCCCCTTCCCAGCTCTGTAAAACCCTGCCCACTCCTCCAGGCTGAAATGAAAAGTGCTGCTTGTTACAAACTGCAGTAATTCCTCTAAAAATTTTGGAGTAATTCTGGTCCCAGCTCCAAGAATTCCATCTCTAGGCTGTCCCTGCCCGGCCTGCCAAAGTCAACAGAGCCTTTTTTAAACACAGGAGCCTACGTAAGTGTAAAAGGGGAAAATGAGAGTCAGAGCTGAACCTCCCAGGCTGTGGCATCGCCTGGGACCAGCACAGGCCCAACTGTGCCGTGTCTGGGGAGACTGGGAATGAGGGCTTGGGAGCAACCCAAGAGGCACAGAGGGAAGTCAAAGGAGGAGGAGTACACGAAGAAATGGAGTAAAACACAGTTTAACACAGCTGTGCAACAAATCCTCGCCTATCGCGACCAGAGAGGATCTGAAGTGAAACCCAGCACAGCAATTCCTTTGGGATTTGGGAAGGCTGACACTCAGATCTGCACACTCCAACCTTTCATTCCTAATTATATTAATGATGGGAATAAAACCTGCAACAACCTTCACTGCAAATCACCACCACGAGCTGGGTGGGACATCTCAGAAGAATATCCCAACTCCTAGCCCGAAGGAAGCAAGGAGGGGATTTGGGAAGTATTTGCTGAGACTCCACTCTGTGCTCTCTTCTCTGAACTAAAGTTGCTGCAGAGGAAAATACGTGTCCCTTCAAAGAAACCCTCTCCCTCTAAAGGTTTGCTATCACTATCAAGAAAACATATTAAAAAAATAAAAAGGAGAAAAACCATGGGAAAAGCATGAAGAAACACGGGAATGAGCAAAAAACCCAAGGTACTGAAAGCTCTTTTAGCAGTTCCTCTTCTCTGAACAGTGATTCAGCCATCACTATTATTTTGAAATATTTCATTCTTCCTGGGGAAGAGGGGAGGAAAATGAGTTTGCTTTTTATTCTTCCTTGAATTTCCTAAAAATGCGCTTTCTCCCATGCTAAACAACTGCATAGACATTACAAATGCAATTAGTCTTATGTACAACTCAATTAAAAAAATCATTACCAACCTTCCACTGATTAAAGTCGCTTTTTAGATCAGTTTAGGGTGTATTGGATGAAATTGTCCAAAGAGTTAGCTTGGAATCACAGCACCATTTAGGTTGGAAAAGCCCTCCAGGATCACTGAGCCCAACCATTCCCCAGCACTGTTTAGTGTATCTCAGCTAATCCATGAAAAATCTTTGACGGAAAACATCTAACCCTGGTCACAGGAATGGAAAGTCTGTTTTGCAAAGCCACACACTGATTTTTTAAGGAATTCAATTTTCACCTCAAAACATCCAAATCAATTTGGAAAACAGGCTTTGGTCTCCTGATGACTTTACCCACAATCTCTACATAAATGACTCTTGAAGGGACAATGTAGAACTGAGTTTTCTAGGGAAGAATAAAGACTTCATTTGGAAGAGAAAAACTTCTAATTCAGGGATCCCAAGAAAACAACCTTAACTATTAATGAAACTTTAAAGGTACACACAGACGTTTTTCTTCTCAGGAAACGGCAAATAAATACTATGGCACTTACCTGAGGTCAGAAAAATAATTTTAAAGTAAGCTTAGCGAAAGAACCCAAAAATAAATTTTTTGGGGGGGGCGAGAAGGGAGGATGTAATTTTTTTTTTTCTTCCCATTAAATTCAGCCATGTAAAACGGTAAGATTTTCCCACTTGGTCAACAACCAATCACGTATTATCCATTTTGTTTTATAGAAAAGTTTGGGATGGAAGGGGACTTGAAGATCACCCTGTGCCATCCCTGCCATGGGCAGGGACACTTTCCACCGTCCCAGGCTGCTCCAAGCCCTGTCCAGCCTGGCCTTGGACACTTCCAGGGATCCAGGGGCAGCCACCGCTGCTCTGGGCACCCTGGGCCAGGGCCTCCCCACCCTGGGAAGCCATTCCCTGTGTCCTGTCCCTCCGTCCCTTGTCCCCAGTCCCTCTCCAGCTCTCCTGGAGCCCCTTTAGGCCCTGGCAGAGGCTCTGAGCTCTCCCTGGAGCCTTCTCTTCCCCACGTGAACACCCCCAGCTCTCCCAGCCCGGCTCCAGAGCTGAGGGTCTCCAGCCCTTGCAGCAGCTCCGTGGCATTCCCTGGATTTGTTGTATCCAACACAAAGTGTGGAGCAGCCCCTGGAGAGATCCCTGTGGCCCTGGGGAGAGGTTTTCCCCTCAGAATCCGTACCAGGTGCGAGGAGCCGTTGTTGGTGACCGAGGGCAGGTTGGCCCAGCGCTCGTTCTCCAGCTCCTCCATCACCTGGTTCATGGCGCTCTTGAGCCACGTGTCCACGGACACCCCGATCTGCTTCAGCAGCTCCAGCCGCGCCTCTGCCTTCAGCTTGACGATCTGGGGACACAAACACACACAGGTCACCATTCCCAAGGGATTCCACCTCGCCCCGAGGGCTTTTCCGATCCAGGAATGACCTGGGTGGCTCCCAAAGCTGCTCCCTGGGGAAATGAGTCCCGTGCGAGCCAAGACACAGGGAATGGTTTTCTGGAGGCCCAGCCAGTCTCTGCAGTCGGTGTTTTTAAAATAACACCTCTGAGTTTACACTCACTCTCTATTCATACACTCGAGTGGTTCAGTGTAGTTTGAAAGAGCAACAACCCAGTGCTTCCCAGGACTTTTAAAATTAGGAATATCCACAGTGCAGACCCTTCCAAGTGGTGATTAAACTGGATGTGAAACACAAATAAATCCCACTCCATGCACACACACACCAACCCAGTAACACCCAAAAGGGGCTCTTTTCCACCAGCACGTGCCAGGGATCACAGGAAACTCGTTTGTTATGGAAGCAGAGTATGTTAATAACCCCAAAATTAAATAAGTATCGCACTCCAACAAACAGTTTCAGGATTTTTGTCTTCAGAACAGCATGAAAATGGAGGTTTTCTGACATCTGGGTTCACTTCAGCATCCTGGCACACTCGCTGCCCGATGGAGCCAAGGATTTAACAGATTCATGGCAAACCACCACCCCAATCCAAATTAGTTCACAGTCTAAACAGGAGGGATGGGAAGAGCAGCATGAAAAAAGTCAGGATTTCAGGAAAAGCAGATTTGCATCAAGAAGTGGACGGCAAACCCAGGAATAAAACCGAGGATATTTATGTCCAGCCCAGCCCTCTCAACACCGTCCTGCTGCACTTGCTTAGCAGAGGAACAAAAACCAAGTGATTTTCCAAAAATCCTTCAGTGAGTCACCGATGGAGGCAACAACAGAAACCCACTGAACCACCCCGGAATTTTTCCTGCATTCCCTTTCGCAGCGTTGGTCGTTTTTAGCACGTTACTGTGCGAGTAGCAAAGTTTCATCTCCTTTCTCTCCCTTCCAACCCTTCCCACAGGGGTCAGAAGCACCTCACTGCAGCACCCCTGACACACCAAGCACTGGGAATCCATGCAAGACCAGCAAAAACAGATGGGTCCAGGCAAAAATTAGAGGGAAATTCCCTTTTCAGCAGGGCTGAAGCACAGCAGACAATGAAGAATAAGCATACAGTGAATTAAAATGCCAACTGGTGCCACGTAGATTTTAATCTCTTACACAAATCCTCATTCTATACAAAATTTTGTGCTGAGCTGAAGCGACACTGCTATTTTTCTCATTTCTGCCATGCTGCTGCACTTACAGAATCAGAGAGTCGTATCTTTCTACTGAGAATATAAATCAGGAAAGAAACTACTGGAACTTTATTAAGCTGATCCCCTAAACTTGTCTCCATTTTCGCTTTATTTGTGAAGGTGACTTTAAACCTTTCTCAATCAAACCACTTTTGAGAGACATTATTTTAAATTCTGCGCGGAAGAAATGTGATTTTTAAAGAGTAGGTGAGTTATAAGATGAGAATTTATGATGACAAATGTATCTGTGTGCGGTTACATCTGCGTGCACGCTCTCTCCCCCACAACCAGGGATGGAGAAAGGAGGATGGGACAACTTTGAGAGGTGTTTCCCACGGGAAAAGCCAAAGCCACTGAGCCAAGGGAAGTTTCCACTTCAAGGGAAACCTTCCCTTGCAAGGGGTTTCCAGGCGAATGATTAACAGGTACTGCAAATAATGTTGACAGGGCTGAGAAAATGAGGAAACCTTAAATACATTAATGCGCATCCCCTCTCTCGCGTTCCCAAGCGTTCAAGTTTTGAACAAACCCACTCCAACCTTGGAGCTGCCCAGGGCAGCCACGGCAAGGGGGAACAGCCTTGTCAAAGGCAACTATTTCACAGAATCCCAGAATGGTTTGGGTTGGAAAGACCTCAAAAGTCCATCCAGTGCCACCCCCTGCCACGAGCAGGGGCACCTTCCACCATCCCAAGCTGCTCCAAGCCCTGTCCAACCTGGCCTTGAATACATAAATCTATATAATTTCAAACATATCTGTATTTGTGAAGCAGCTTCCCCCTCATTTGTCTTTCTATCCTGAAACCAATTTATGAGGCTTTTCCCTGTGCCTCCACCAAGCCCTGCTCGGCCCGGTTGTTTTGCTGTTTACCTCGTTATGCAATTCCCAATTAGGCTGAGTTATGTACAGCAATAAACCCTGGTCCAGGCTGCTACAAACATCTGCGCTCGATGTTAGTCCTCGCTCTGCTCTAGTTTGTTTGTGCAATTTGTGAGCTAAAATAAACAAGCTGCTCCAAAGTCCTCGAGTGTACTTGACAAGAGGCTTTAATTCTACGTACCCAGCAACTCCAACGGAGTTCCCCCTCCCTATTTACACCCAGGAGCCTTAACAGTCAACAAATGTTTGTTCCAGACCACAAATGTTTTGAGTTTCATTCCCCCGCAGACAAGCCATGAAAGTACCAAGAGCATTAGGTCAGGCCTGCACTTGAAAGCTATTTACAGGCTGAGATGATGTTTTTACTGAAATAATTATGCTGGTAGACCAGAATTAACAGCTTCCTACCTATAGGAAAAATCAAAATAAAATACCGCTCAGGAGTACAGCTTTATTCTGCGTCTCACACAGGAACAGCTACACATTTAAACTTTACTGGTGGCCTTGGCAGTGCTGGGTTGGACTCGATGATCTTGGAGTGCTTTTCCAACCTCTATGATTCTATAAAGCTACAAACATTTCATTCAAATATCGCCGCATCTAAACTAGCTGGGGTTTGATGCTTCCATGATGCCAGAATTAAATGTTAAGTGAGAAGGAAACAGGGAAATACCGGTGATTTCACCAGCACCACATCATGTCAAAGCTTTTCTGAAAGCCTCGTTCCCTTGAAAAGATCACCACACTAAAAGCTGAACAAAGCGTTAACCTCTGGTTTTCCCTCTCTCCGGGGACACTCGTGCTGTGCTCCCTGACCGAGGGACCTCCACTGACAGACACCCACAGACCTGCAGATGTCTGAAATCAAGCGACCACTGGCATTCCCAGCAACACTGAGCATCTCCAGGAAGGCAGCTGAGCTTCCAGAGCCCAGCAATGCTGGAATCCAGCACTGGCTCTGAAATCTGAGTGCTGCCCAGATTTCATTGTTATGAAGGCTCACTGCAGGACAAACATTTTCCTGTGTAACACAGAATTTGCTGTTCGCAGTTACCGGTCACCAAGCACTGGCTAACGGCTCAGCGCTGGGATATTTTGACACCGATTAAAAAACCATCAGCCACCCACAAAATGGGCTAACTCCTCTGTGGGGGTTCCTGCTTCTCTGAGCTGTTCTTTCTGCTGGGAGGGTCTAAGAAGATGAAAGGCAAAACCACCCAGGTTTTAAAAAATATAAACACTGTTATCTGTGCCTCACATACCTGACGTTGCTCCACATGGGAGACGGAATAGTTTTGTTTATTTACTGTTCCAGTCTTAATTAAGCAAAGGCTTTAGACCCACAGCTTAGTCAAGATGAAGATACACAACAGCTCTGCAAGGCATGGAAATGAAAGCCAGCAGGAACATCACAGAGCTGTTCCCTGTGCCCAGGAGGAAAAGGGTCGGCAAGAAACGAGGAGCTCCTTTACATCCCACAAACACCTCGGATCCAAGTCCTTCAAAGCCATCTATAAAGGTGTTGGGGTAAAAACCAAACAGAAATGCAGTGAAGCTGATCCAGTGTGGCCCCTTCAATATTCTGGTTTAGGATTGTTAAAACCTGTTTGAAATGGATTTTCCTGAAAGCAGAGCTGCTTTATCTGCCATGTTTTTTCAGGGTGCAGAACAAACCCAACGCCTTGCCCAGCATTTTTTTCTCCTGAAGAATTCAGAATTATTTCTTTTACGCAAACGTTGTACTTAGAAGCTTGGTCAGATACTAAAATCAGATTAAATTAGGATTATGAGGAGACCTGAACCATCTTTTGTGAGAAGTATTTTATTCCACTGCAATATTTTTTTAGTGGCAGGAACAAATTCACAGAATCCTGGAATCGTTTAGGGTGAAAAATCACTCCAAGATCGTGGAGTCCAACCATTCCTTCAGCACTGCCAAGGCCACCAGTATCCCATGTCCGCAAGTGGCTGGACACTCTCATGTGGCAAATTGTTTTAGCCAGGAAGAAATCAATGTGGAAAGATTTTGGCAAAACATTCTGGAAAGGCATTATCTTTATTTCCGTCCTCACTTGAAACATTTTTTGTTGAGATTCTAGGCTTTTTTATTGAAAAAGGTATGAAAATGAAACAATTCTCTTCATGAAAAGTTAAATTTCAGGCCACTGGAATTATTATACAGCGATAGGGATACGTGACTATTAAATCAATTTTATTTATAATTAAATCCTGGAATGCCCTAAACTTCTCAAAACCCAAAGTGAGTCTTATTCTATGCAATTCAGCTTTAAATCACAGCCCACTGCTGTTAAAGCAGGGGCCAATGAGGAAATAAACCAAAAAATTCAACTTTCGCTGCCTTGCTGGGGGGTTCGGGGTGGAACAGCAGCTGTGGCAAAACCACCCCAACCTAAAAGAGAAATCCTGTCCAGCACAACTCGCCTAAAACCTGCATCCTTTTTCTGCACCAGGTGGGGAATTAGCTCATAAATGACATTTTCCAACCCAACACTGTTTGTTGGAGGTTTTTTTGCGTGGGAGGATGGGCGGGAGGTTTGTACAGCTATTCCAGGAGCTAATTTCTATGCTAAATAATCAGCATGGAGAGAAATCCAAGGAGGCTGTTGGGGTGAAGCTAACAGGAAATGAGGCACTGGCACAGGTAACACCTCTCCCAAGGGAATTCCAGGGTTAAGGAAACCGAGGGGAAGCTACTCATGGAGCAGAGTCCACCTGCACAGCTCCAGCCCAACCGGCACAGAGATCCTTCCCGAGCTCAGGCACATAAAACATTAAAGATCCCCAAGTATTGAATTTGCAGGGGTTTAAGAAGTGGCTCCCAGACTGCTGGGAACGGGGCTGAATGGCAAGCTGTAAGTAGATAAGCAAGAATATATAAAATAAATGAACGGAAACCTTTATTGACGCATTTCTCTGCGGTCCTGGGGATGAGCAGCGGTTCTTCATACCGTGAAAAATGTTACAGACATTTCAGAGCCACAGTTCAGTAAGATTTAGGCAGAGGCTGGACTAGAAACACCCCAAAGCCCATCACCTTCCACCATCCCAGGCTGCTCCAAGCCCTGTCCAACCCGGCCTTGGGCACTGCCAGGGATCCAGGGGCAGCCACAGCTTCTCTGGGCACCCTGGGCCAGGGCCTGCCCACCCTCCCAGGGAACAATTCCTTCCCAATAGCCCATCTCATCCTGCCCTCTGGCAGTGGGAAGCCATTCCCTGTGTCCTGGCACTATCTGCCATGTAAAAAGTCACTCTCCCCCTCACTAAAGTGCTTTTCACCAAGGGAGTTTGAAATTCCTGCTCCGTGGATGTCGCTGGCGTTTTTCCAGGCCAGTCCTCAATCTGCTGACCTGGAAAGACCAACAACTCCTCCACATCTCCTGCAGAGCAGGCACCTGGTCACCTGCACAGCTCTCCCAGCCCTCGTTTCCTGAGTTCAACCAGAGATGGCAGTGAGTGGCATTTCACAAGTTCACCTTTTCTTTGGATTAGGACATTTATTCCCTGGAAGTGTCCCTGGCCAGGCTGGACAGGGCTTGGAGCAGCCTGGGACAGTGGAAGGTGCCCTTGCCCATGGCAGGGACTAAATGATCCCGAAGGTCCCTTCCAACCCAAACCATTCTGTGATTCTGCGATTCCATCCATCTTCCTGAAGCATATGGAATCTGCTTTGTTCCCACTGTGATACAGCACAGCAATGAACGCCCACAGCCAAACACAAGGAGAGGGAGAAATCAGCCCTCCATGTCCAATTAAAAATGGGCCTACACCTCTGAGCTGAACAAACCAAGCAAACGGCACCACAATGAGCCTTAACCAGATCTAATCTGGTACAAGCACCCTCTAGAGAGCTGTAGATATCCTGATGATGAGACAAAATGCATCCCCCTGTAATTAAGTGGGAATGGGATTAATTGCTGTGGAGGCCCAAAGACCTGAGAGCAAATGGGGAACATCCCACCACCCTGGAGAAAAATCATGGCAGCCCTGGGACAACTCAACTGCCTGAGGAGACCCACACTGGAGCCTTTGGTCTGAGAGAGGAAAAATGAGAGGGGAAGAAATCCCCTGTGCTGGCACTGCTGAGGGACCTCCAGTCATGTTTTGGGAACAGTTTTGGGCTCCTCAGGACAAGAAGGACATGGAGCGGCTGGAGCATGCCCAGGGAAGGGAATGGAGCTGGGAAGGGGCTGGAGCAGCTGAGGGAGCTGGGAAAGGGCTCAGGCTGGAGCAAAGGAGGCTCAGGGGGAACCTTGTGGCTCTGCACAGCTCCTGACAGGAGGGGGTTTTGGGCTCTGCTCCCAGGGAACAGGGACAGGAGGAGAGGAAACCACCCCAAGTGGTGCAAGGGGAGGTTTAGACTGGATATGAGGGAGAATTCCTTCATGGAAAGGGCTGTCCAGCCCTGGCACAGCTGCCCAGGGCTGTGCTGAGTCCCCATCCCTGGGGGGATTTAAAGCTGTGGGGATGTGGCTCTTGGGGACACGGGGCAGTGGTGGCCTTGGCTGGCGAATGGTTGGACTCGGTGGTCTTGGGGGACTTTTCCAACCTTAGTGATTCTATGGATGCAAGGATCCCAGCCTCAGGGCCCAGGCTGGAAAGGATTCTAGAAACCAAGCTTCAGCTTTGGCTTTCCCTTGTTTCTGCAGCACAGCTCAGTGGAGACAGTAAATTTTCATCTCCAGTCATTGAAAGACAAAGGGATATAGGCAATGGGAAAATGGAAAGCTCAAGTTCTTCCTTCCTGCTGTTACAGAAATCAAAGTTTAAAACACAGAAGTTCTACCTCAGTTACCTGAGCTGGCTGAGCACAAAGGAGCTCCAAGAATGGGTCATTTTCACAAATTATCAACTTTCAGTATCAATTTTCAATTTTTCCATTGATCTCCTTTACAGCTGATGCTTGAATTGTGCCACCTTCAATCTGAAGGAGCACCTTGTGCTCTCAGGGCTTGTCTTTGTCAAAGGGGTTCAACGCTGCTGGGACAAGGATGGAATGAATCCCTCTGGATCTAAACTCCACACCGTGTGACTAACTACACTCAATTTCACTTCTTTGTCAGTGCCAGAGGTGTTATAACTCAANCCCCCAAAAAACCCCAAACCCAAAAAACAAACAAAACCCGCCCCCCAAAAAGAACCCCAAACAAAAACAAAACCAAAAAAACTCCAAAACAAACCAATGAAAAAACCCTCGAAACCAACAAAAGCACAACAACCCCCCCAAAAACCCACAAAAAAACAAAACACCACCTCCCAAAAATCCCCAAAACCCAACTTTAATGAACCCCAACTTTTCCATTTTTAACACAAAAAAGTATGTTCTGGTTATCAGTTACAGTCACAACTGCCATGTTTCACCTGCCCAGCAGAACTCTGCTGGAATTCCTTATTTTCTTTCCCCCAGCTCTAATCAAGGACTTTGCTCCCTGAAAACATCACAAGGAAAAATAGCTGTTATCCCTGGGAGAAAAAGATCAGAAATAACCCACTGAGCTGTGGATGTGCCAGTCTCAGGGTTTATATTCATCTCGTCAAAGACAAAAAACTTGGGATTCTCCAACATTTCCTGATCCTGAGCACATTTTTACTCGATTCCTTTGCTGTACTTTCAAATTACACCTGTTCCCACATCCCTGTGCTCGTTAAATCCCATTATCCCTATGGAACAGCTCCCCAGTTCCTCCCAGGGCTTAGATTTCCCTGGATTCAGGGTCTCCGAAGAAGAGGGCAGTGAGACGAGCACGAAACCATGCCCAAAACACCCTGGAAAAATCCCTTTGCCAATAAAAATCCTCTCTAAAAGGTCCTGACTCAGCTCATCCTGCAAGTGATGGCTCATCGAGACTGGCACTGGAGCAATCTGTCAGGGATATAAAATTCCCCAAGGAGAAACAGGCAACTGGAAGATGACAAAAACCAGAAAAAATTAATCCAAATGTATCTGTGAAGTTGTCTTCCCCTTCAGGAATGATGAGGAGAGACCAGGAGGAGGAGAGGGGATTTGCAAAGGCAAAGGTGTGGGTCAAGAAGCCAAAATGGGATAAAGGAGGCATAAAAATTTCCATTAAAAACCCAAACATTTCAAGAGAAAAATAAAATTAAAAAAAGATAAACTCTCTGTGTCACCCTCACACACCTTCAGACGTGGCACCAGAACAAACTCCACAGCCTCCCTACAGCCTCAACAACTTTTTGCATAAATACCACTCCCCAGCCCAACCCTCAGTAATCCCAACTCAATCAGTTGCACTTAAATATGCAGGAATGTTTGGTTTTCCCACTCTGGAAGGAATTATAATTGCATTCCCAAAGAAAAGGTTTTGGTTCAAAGCTTAAGTTGTTATTCTCCAGGATTTCACGTGTGCAAAAATCTCTAATTAGTGGTCTTGAACTCAGAGGAGTGGGGACGAACAGGGCTAAAAGAAAAAGCCATTCCTAAGTGGAAACAGAAAAGCTCCCTGAATTCACTTACTGGCTTATCTTATAAAAATAATCAATGCTACACTATAAATTACTTTGTTGGCAACACAGCAGAGTCCCAAAAAGTGCTTTCCACGCCATTCCAAAAACTCAGGGACAGCTTCATATCTTTAAAACATGAAGCATACGAGAAAGAAGTTGGTAAAAATCCCCCAATCACTGAGTTTCATCCTCAAGTACTCGGCATTGGCACCATATTCTGTTGTAAAACAGGGCACGTGTTAAATATTAGAAAATAAGGGATGGCTTAACTCCAACACCCTGGAAAACCAGGAAAATACACTGTTTGGATTAGCTAAAACACACGTCTTGGAGAAAACAATTTGTGTTTACACGTACGTAAAACTTTCACTTCTTGGCACTTTCGTTCTACCCTCAGCCACTTAAGTTCCAGACGGATTTTATTTGTAATTGATTTTCATTCTGTAATATTTTGCTGTAAGAACTTTCTCCTTGGCAACTTCTTACCCCGATTTTATTTCTTGCTGCTGCTGCTGCTCTTACCTTTCATCCTTGCGGATTCAACCATTAACTACGTATGTATATACACAAGTATTCTGGAGTATGGTCTGTTGGAAATAATTTACTCAAAAAGGGTTTTTAGCCCACTTTCTGTTGGATTTAAGTTCAAAAAAATCATATCCTGCCTTTGCTTTAAAAAAGGGAGCCTGACAGCTCTCCAGCAGGAGGAGGGATAATTTTTCTCTGTATTTTCTAACCCCTTCACCTGTAAATCACATTCCTAATTATATCAGGTACTCTGAGGTAGGAGAAGCACTTTGCTGAAACAATTAGGTTTGTTCTACAGTTTTAATTAAGCAACCCACTCATCCAGAACCCAGCAGATCGGTTCCTGCTGCCTGCAATGGGGTTTTTCAGTCAGTGGCCATGAAAACAGTTCACTTTTCCCAACCCAAGTCTGGCAGCCGAGGAGGAAGTTAATTTTTTCAGGAGTCTTAACCCACAACAGGCCTCGGTAACTCTCTAAAAACACCTGACAGTACAATTAAAGATATAAGGATTATTTCCTACGTATTCCCATCAGTTTGTGCATCAAAACCCACTACAACAGCACGTGGCACTTCCTTCTAGAACCTAAAAATACGAAGACAGAGATAAGATCACCGTTTTCTGGTACTGACTCCTTCAAGCAGAAGGAAATTAATGTACCTGAGATTGCTTTTGTCTCTGTTTCACATAAAGCCCCTAAATACAGAGAGTCTTGACCTCTGACAGTGCAAAATGCAACAAGAGGACTCACTCTTCATCAGGAGGTGTTTTTAATATCACTCTTCTGATCTGGAGTTTCATGAAGTTCCCTCAGTGATTTGATAAATACGAAACAGAAGAAAAAGAAATGACATCCCAAAATCTCCTGATTTTTGATGCCAAAAGCAGGCGTTTCCACCAACAAAATGAAACAGCTGGAACAAAGATCTACCTCTGGGAAGGAAGCGAAAAGGCCAAAAGAATTTCCTCCTTACCTCGGCCTTGCGAATGCTCTCCCTGGCTTCATCTATTTTCTGCTCCAGCTCCGCTCGGGTTTGCTCGGACATCACGGGCCCGTGGCATTCCAGCTCTTCCAGGGTCTGCCAGGAACAAGGGAACACACCATGGATGCAGCAAATGCCAGCAGAACAAGTATTTATGCCAATCAGGGAAATTACTGTTTGATTGGATGCTGGGGTTGAGCAACACAGGTCCATCCCAGGAAAAAAGTAATGATGACTCCAACCCTGCCCTGTGACAGTGGGAAGCCATTCCCTGTGTCCTGTCCCTCCATCCCCTGTCCCAAGTCCCTCTCCAGCTCTCCTGGAGCCCTTTAAGGCACTGGAAGCACCTCTGAGCTCTCCCTGGAGCCTTCTCAGAGAATTTTGGATGCTCTTCTCCAGCTGATGCTGTGCTCAGGAGTTGGAATTACAGGAATGACCGAGAAACTGGGCAGGGTGTGGTGAAAGCACAGCAGATTCCTCCCTAGCTGGCTTTTTCTGGGAAGAGCAAGGAGCTTTTGTCTTTGTCCTCAGTCCTAAAAGACACATTCCAAAAATCCAGCTGCCCGATGCCCAAACGCAGCCCTTGGTCCTTCTGAGCTGAGCCCCAGACGGAGAAATAAATTTACCAACGCACACATAATTTTACGTCTTCACATCAGATTTAAGTGCACGTTCCTCAAGGATTTTCCTAGCGCTGAACACACTTTGGACACCCCCGCGAACACAGGCCCCAGACGATCCCTTGGTGCTTGCACAGCTCCTGTTCCCTGCAGCGGGGAGCTGTGACAGGAAAAGCGCTTTTCCCGGACGTACCCGCTGGCTGTGCACGATGTTCTTGTGCTCCCGGGCCACGCGGGTCGCCCATTTCCGAGCCTCCTTGTTGAGGCTGTGCTCCTCAGTCGTTCCAGTCTCCGATTCCAGCTGTCGGCTCTGGCAGAGGGAACAAGGGAATGAGTCCTGGTACTCCTGTGTTTACTTACAGGGTAACTCTGGATGACATTTATCAGCCTGGGATCTTGTTCCTTACGAAACAAGGACGATACAACAAGTTCCTTGAGAACTTTGGGATGGCACCAGGCTCTGGGAAGCCAACTCCGAGAGCCAGAAGTTCATGAGAATTCAATTCCAAAAATAAACAGGCTTTATAGGAAGCAAAGATCATGGAATCATGGAACGGTTTGGGTTGGAAAGGACCTTAAAATCATCCAGTGCCACCCCTGCCATGGGCACCTCCCACTGCCCCAGGCTGCTCCAAGCCCTGTCCAGCCTGGCCTTGGACACTGCCAGGGATCCAGGGGCAGCCATGGCTTCTCTGGGCACCCTGGGCCAGGGCCTCCCCACCCTCCCAGCCAGGAATTCCTTCCTAAAGATAAAAGGTTTAGTGGGACCAAGGGGCTCACTCTTTGTAAATTGTGATCAAACCACAAAGCCATCGAATATTTTAGCACAGCACGGCAATGGCTGTCCAAAAACGTTTGTCTGCAAAACGGAGACTGAAATTTCAAATCACATTTTTGATATTGTTCCATCTTACTCCTGCTTTTGTTGTGTCAGTGACAAAAAATAAACTTCTCCCCCTCAAGAACTTCCAGCCAAAGCAATATGAAGTAGTTCTCTGCTGTCTACAGACTGAACAGAACAGACACATTTCCCAGCCTGGAATTACTGAAATCATTCCAAATATTTCCATCATTTCCATTTGTAACAGAATCACAGAATCATTTGGGCTTGGGCTCCGTCCTTGAAGATACCCAAAAGCCACCTGACTACAGTCCTGGACAAACAGTTCTGGAGCAGACAACCTCCAGAGATCTCTTCAAACTTCAACCAGCCTCTGGCTCTATGATTTTTTTTTTCCCTGGGCCAGTCACTGCAATCCACAACCACCTCTCATTCCTATTTATCACAAGTCCTGACATAATCCTGCACAGCCTTTGAGATCAACCAAAAAAATTCCCCTATAAACTATGACTCAAGAACGGCGCCTGGAGCTGTTGAAGTGTGAAAGAAGCGCCGGTGTCACAAATTTCAGACTCTGTATGGTTCAAAAGACACGATTTTTCATCATCGGGTGGAGTCTGAAAGCAGAGAAGAGCCCACAAGGATGAAAAGGTTGTTTAGGCAAGAGAAATCCAAGGTTCGCCATCAGGAAAGGGTAAGAGAGCAGAAAGACATGGAATTATTTTCAGGGTGGCGGGGAAGCCTCCAGCTGTTGCAGAGGAGATGCTATTATCAGGTATTTTAGCAGGGAAAGTGGAACGATTTGTGTCAAGGAAGGATGACACTTTAATCATCCACACCAGCATCTGGCACAGACTGGAGTAAAATCAAGAGGCACCAGGAGGCAAACTGAAGTCATTTTGAAAACAAGATTTTTCTGCCCTTTAGATTACACTGCCCTCACGGAGGAGGCAAAAAATACCATCTTAGGCTGACATCCTATCAGGGGATATAATTGAAAACGAGGCAAAATTGATTCAGCTCGTTACTTTGTTCAGTGAAGTTCCTTTCCATCCAAATTGAATCTGGCTTTTATTCTCAGTGTCTGTGGGACAGAACCACAAAGCCCAAGTCAGAGTCATTTTCCAAGCAGAAGGAATTGTCGGACAAGGTGTGGAGCAGCCCAGAACAGGAGGAGGAGAGGCACAGGGCCAGCTCTGGGATGAGGTAGGAAGGTGAAGCTTCAAGTGAGGATTCTTCCCCCATCCCCTCAATTTAATTTGCAATTGGCTTTTATTGAGGTGGATTTGGAGAATCCCATTCCTTCACTGCTGACCTCTTTAATTGCCTGTTAAGCCACTCCACAGTAAATTTAAAGAGGACAACACACGGATTCATGTGGGCACATCCAATCCTAAGGTAATATTCCACCTCAGTTTTTTCCCAGCTTATCACACAGCTTCTCCCACAGCTTCCAACGGAGCCTTCACCTGAGCAGAATCTCTGACATTCCCTCCTCCCTGTGAAACACCTGAGAGTGAAAACATCCCATAATGTATTTTCGATGTTCCCACTGGTTGTGCTCCTACTGAGCAGCTCACTTCCATAAGGAAAGAATCCAGACTTTTCAGCCACTTGATAATCTTCTGCATTATCCCAAGTGCGATTTTGGGTTTTAGTTGATCGATCAAAAGCACTTGACCAGAAAAATGGCTGCATACTTTGTGGCTACTCTGAGGGGCCTACTAAAAAATAAAGGAATTTCGCTGGATCAGACTTGTATTAGTTATTTATAAAGCAGTATTGCACCCAGGCAGGCCTCACCCTTGCTTAAAGGGCTAAAAATAAAATAAAAATGGGGCAATGAAAAGCATTAATTCTGTGCCCTCAGGTAAAGACAGACTGGAGGGGAACACCAAGCAAGAAATGAAAACCCAGCTGCCCTTAAAAGAGGTGAGAAGAAAGGAGCTAAACCAGATTTATCTGCTGTGGACATCGAAATCCAAATCGTAGGGAAGAAGTGGAGGAACTGAAGGGTCTGGTCCTGACCTGACTTACTCCATGAAGAATTTGCTGAAGTTTGCTCAGGACTGGAACTTGGTGGTGCCAAGACGTCCAATGACTCAATTTAACCTCTTCCAAAAAGAGAGGGAAACCAAACCCACTCTGCGTGGCCAAGGAATGAAGGCAGAGCCAAAAAACCAGAGCTAAACATAGACGGACACTCTGCCGTTCTTGGGTTACAACAAAAACAGTGTTCAGTGCTAAAAATTCGATCAGTAAACCAACAGAAAGTTCTGGATGGCTCCAAGCAGCTAAAAAGCTTAGGGGCAGCAATGCTGTTTCTTAAATTAACAAAAGCATTCAGGCTGCGGACAAACGTCGTTTCTCCGTTTGGGTCTGAAAGGCTGGTGCAGGTGCAGGATTTGCCTCCCAACAGGGCCAAGCTCGGCCTGTATTCTTATTTATCCACTCCTATCCGGATGCAGATGGCACAGCGCTGTCTTCAAAGCAAAAAAAATCACTGGCTCTTGAGCCTCCAAAGCTCCTTCTTTTCGTAGCTGAGGCCTAGAAAAGTTCACTTCAACCGAGGCAAAAAGCAGGGAACATTTATCGCATGCAAAGCACCGACATAAAACACGTCTGAAAAACGGGCATTTCTTTTAAAAAGAGGTGAAAACAAGAAGTTTCCATGCCAATGCTGCAGAGCAGCACTCTGGGGAGGAGGAAGGAACACACATGACATTTTTCACACAACTCACTGCTAAACTCAGCAGTTCTGAGAAAATCATGAGCCAAGTTTGGGGCTCCTTTTAGTCTGTTATTGCTGAACTCATTTAATTTTAATTTAGCCAAGAGTGAGCTGGGGCTGACTCGTATTTCAGTCCATTTTCAACATTTCAAACAGGACACTCCTCAAGTTTAAAAATCAAGATTTTTTTTTGCATAGAGGTTTTTTTCCCCACTCAGAACAATAAAAAAGAACTTATATCCACTAATATTATTATAACCTGTATGTTACAATAAGGCCAAATCCAAATTAACCTCCTACTGCTGCTTTACAGAACCACATTCTGCTTTTTAAACGAACAAATTCATAATCTTAAAATTCAATCTTTGAATTAGTAATTAATAATCGTCACATTAATAATTAATTTATTATTAATAAGAAACGATATTATATTAACCTAATAAATGAAGTGGTGAGGGGGCTGCAGAAAAAGGAATATCCAGCTGGGCCGGGATGTTTTGGTTTGATTTGTTTCCTTTTGTTTGGTTTTTTGTTGTTTTGGTTTGGCTTTGGGGGTTTTTTTGCTTGTTTCAGGTGTTTAGGGGGCGTTTTTTTTTTGAAGTCTAGACTCTTAAAAGTATTGATTTTTATTAAATATCACTGCTCAACAAAACTTTAGTATTCCTAGGCCTCGATGTTTCTGTATTAAGAACTTCTGTTACATACAGGAGATGGAAACCCACGAATACTTTTAAAAATTCCTTTGAATCTAGTTTATTTTTAAAGGCTTTTACTGTTGTCACTGAAATTAATATTGAAATTAGAGTGCAGTGTATTTTTGCTAATTTACTTCCATTCTCACCCTCAGAATTACTCTCTTTTGCCTCAGCCCCCACAGCAGCTGCATTCCCAGCCAACTTTTCCAAAAATCTACCTATTAGAACTAGAAATGTGGAAAAATTGCCCTCGTTAGGTAACCAAAGGCAAAAAAAGGACTTTTAGAATCAAGTCTGACACAGAAAAATTGATTTTGCAGATATTTTCAATGCAATATAAACAAAGATTTAGTTCTTAAGTGGCCACTTCTTTCAAGTGTAACTTCTGCTTTCTGCTGCCACTGTCAGAAATTATCCAGAGCTTTTCTTAAACTGTGCTTCCTGACTGCAAAAACCCAGGAATTCTAACAGTGTGCTCTCTAAATCAAGATCAGGTGAAAATGAAAATCAAATCAACCAGGCAGTGAAAATTAAATAAAACCCGTTAGGATGGGAGCCGACTGCAGCTCATTGTACTCAGAGAAAATTAGAAATGATCCTCACATTCAACCCGAGACCCCAGTAGATCCAAAACTTTCATTTTCTTCACTATCAACCTCATGTATCAATGGCAGATCTCAGATGTTGTTTTGAGCACAACTAGGGTGGGAGGGATTAAATAAAATCAGTTTTAGACAGGCACAAGATGGGTTGAGTCAAGAGGGAAGGCAGAGCTTTGCCCACTTGCACCCACTGATCATTTCTTTACCTGCATGGCTGTAATTCTCCTCAAAAAGAATTCCTAACACTGGGTAAAATTAAATAATCACTTTTTTGGAATACATATTTAGCCTCAAAAAAAGTTACAATTAAAAGCAGTCTGTTGTTGCATTAAAAGATTGGTAAAATTAAATAATAACTTCAAAATCTAAAAAAAATATGTATTTAGCTTCAAAAAAGTTATATGTAAACTCAGTTTATTCTGGTTTTAGAAGCAGAGACCACTATAAATAGAGAACCACTGCCATTTTTTTACTTTTTTATGTAACTTACATAAAATTCCTGCACGGGAATTAATATAATGCATTAACATAATGCTGAGAAATTCCAAGCTCTTCTTCTGAGGGTGAAGGGAAATGTCACCCTTATTTTCACAATCTACAAGTTACGTGGGGGGGAAACTGCAAAGCTTTTCCACTGAACTTCCTTCTTAACTTTGTGCAAATTAAGAAGGAAAAAAAAAAAAAAAAAGATTTTTTTCATGTCAAGAAGTTGTGGGACAAATCAGCCGGGCCACAGCTTTCCCTCACGTGCTCCGAGGAAACAGTGAATGAAAAACAGGAAAAAGACCCCAAAAATGGAGTGTCAGCTTTTCATGGCCCTTCTCCTCCCGCTCCAGGGACACTTCAGTGTCACCTGCCTCCTCTTCTCACGTGATAACCCTGGGATCAAGGAAAAAGCAGCTTTTCCAAACAGGAAGCAGAGAAAAGCTGGCGAATTTCCTTTCTCTTGTGCCCTGCTCTTGCGGCTTATCTGAGAGCACGGGGGCCAGCACGTTTTCCACGCACTGGATTTCTGTGGAATTAACCAATATCCCTTTCCTCGTGGGAGGACGGGGGGTGATTCAACTCTGGAGTGTCACAGCAGCCTCCGTGGAAGGCCAGGATGTGCTGACTGCGTTTCCTTGGGAGGAGAAAGGCATTTCGAAAGACTCTTTTCCACTCTCCATTTCGCTGTCTAGAAATCCTTGTTGGGAATTCATTTTTGGAGAGGATTAAAACTCGCTAGGAACTGATCAATCCTTTATTTCTGAGTATGTTTAAAACGAATAGTTTCTTTAAGGGTAAGGGGTTTGTTTTCATTTTTTTTCTAAACTTCAGTTTAGAAAACCAGGAATTTATATCCATCAAAATGAACCAAGACACTGAAACAATCTAAATAATTTAGTAACATGCACAACTGATGAAATTCAAGTTCAAACCAATTTTTTAAGATAATTTTTTGGATGGAAAACACCTGATTGATGTAGAACATTTTGCAGTGATTTTCTCTTTGTGGGCACTCAAGAGTGGGCATTTTACCCAGTGCAACAGGGATGCTGGGGAGCAAAAATCCTGGAAATTGATAGAAAATTGTTTAATTCCTTCCTTTCTTAGGAACAGACCCTTTTGGAGGCTCAGACTGTGCACGCTGGGATCACTCTGAAAGCCAACTGAGCTGTACCTGACTCAAGGATTGCACAGCGATCCTGGTAACAGCTCTTGTCTTCTAAAACAAGAGCTTGAGATGGACCACGTAAAACTGGAACTGACGCCAGAATTCAGAGCTCTCCCTTCAGAGCTCCACATCCATATTGTTTGTAACATCCTGCCTGCCCACAGTACTCACAAATCCATTCCAATAATACTTAGATATTCCAAATATTGAGCCCAGTCCCAGCGGGTCAGCCTGAAGAGAGCCCACAACTGGGTCTTGGAAAAGGTTAATACGAAACTTTTGATGAGATGTAGTAATGACTCTCTACTCTTTTTCTTTCAGTCCTTGGTGTGAAAATTATCATGCACAACCCACAGAAACAAAAAGCCAACTGATAAATCTCTGCAGAACAAAGAGAACACGTGGCAAAAGAATGCTTGGGAATTGTTCTCCCGCAAATAAATGTTGCTCCATCAGTTAGAAACGACCCGATTTGTGACCAATTCAAAAGCCTGAGCAAGAGCCTTCATTCTCTTGTATTTATTGACTAAAAATGGGTTTGCCCAGGTAGGACCCTGTTAGCTGAGCTGAATGGTATGGATCCCAAAGGAGCATAATTTAATTATTTTGGGAAAAACTGGTTACAGCCTAAGCAGCTGAAGCTTTGAAGCCGCAGTGCACTGAGGAAACGCAGGAATTCTGCAGCCCAAGTGGGTTAACCAAGCAAAGCAGTCGCTGCACGTGAGGAGCCGAGACATGAACGACCCATTCATCGCCTCCTAAAAACTCCTGCAGTGAGGCTGCACCAGCAGCACACGTGGGCCCTGTGAGCCCACACAAGTGCCACGGCACAGAATCCTGCCACTGCTCCTGCCGGAGAGCTCAGTGGGGGTGAATTGCATCTCTGCTGGCCGTGGGCATGGATGGCCCTGTGGAAGAAGAGCCCAATTCAGTCAGCGACAGGGCTGCGTTTCAGCAGCGCACGCTGGGAGCCTGCGGCCGTCACACGAGCTTCCCTCTCACACAGGAGCAGCAACCAATTACACACAGCACTGTCTTCAGCTGTGAAATGTTAATGCACGCCCCCAAAAGATTAGAATATCGATTACAAACGCTGTCCAAGGGCACAGGAGAAGCGTGAAGCTGCCCCCCACAAACAACACCCTTAAATCGATTTTTCCTCCTTGAAGTCTCATTGCGAAAAAAGCTTTTTTTCCCCCCTTTTTTCTGTTTTATATCTATTTATGTACAGATTGTGCATTCTGTTGCCACGTCTCCAGAGTGTAAATTCAGCGTCCCACATGCACAGGGGTAACACAAGGCTGACCAGAACCACCCCCAGGTACCTCTGCTATGGTCATTCTCATAGCACTGACAGGTGAGGGCTCAATCTCCACCAGCTGAACTGCATTAAAACTCTGGATGCAGGGAGCGCACAGGGATGAGAACACACGGCAGCAGAGGTTAGAGAGGCAGGACAAAGACATTCAGAAAGATTCTGCTCACTGTTATCAAGAACAACCTAAAATTCTATCACAGAATCACAGAATATTGAGAGTTGGAAGGGATCCAGCAGCACCAAGTCCAACTCCTGGCCCTGCACAGGACAGCCCAACGATCCCACCCAAGAGCATTGTGCAAATTTATGGGAATAACTGCCTCTTTCTGGAACAAAAATCAAAATCAGAATTTGTTAAAAGGGAAATACAAAAGAAGCCCTGCCAGAGGTGACAGGGTGAGTGGGAAAATCTCTCTTACGCAGCTACAAACAGGGCTCTTGAGCTGAATCACCTGAACTGCAGATCAGGACTGTCCACTAATGAATTCAGCTCACTAATGAATTCAAGTATGAACAAGTTTATATGTTTTAAAGATCCAAACTTATTTGAAACAGCTGTTTCTTAAAATAACAGGAGTCATGTCAATGGGACATCAAGAACCCACTTGAATCAAGGTGCTGTTTGGAAATGCACTTCCATGCTCTGATTCACTCAATTTTCATGTCATTAATGATTGCTTTGGAAGCAACACAGAAACCAAGACAGGGCTGTTGGTTGTTATTTTGGAACGCGGTGCTTTAACAGTGTTATTTTTAATAACTCTCTAAATGTATCTCCAAGTATTCCTTGAGTAATTCAGGTGTGCAAGGACACTTCCTTTGGCACAGCTGTAACCCAGCATTAGTGAATATGATGAGAACCTCACCAGCAGGCTAAAAAGGCAACAAAATTTAGCAGGGATTAGGTTGAAAGCAGTGAAAACACAGGACTGTTAGTCACAATCTGGAAGCCAAAAAAGGATTCTGCTCTTTTGTGGATGATGTAGAGCCCGTTTGATGCTTTTTTTACCATCACCCACCTCCTGCAACCAGGCCGCTCTCCCTTTCTTTCCCAAAAATACCGCACGAGGTTAAACCAGACTGGGATACCAGCGAGTCCCTCCCCATTTATAACAATCTGCTTTAGAACAAAGCAAGAGCAAGCAACTGCAGGGGTTCCCAGGGCTCTTACAGTGTCACTGTCACTTGGCTGGAACTGGAACGGCTGAGGTTTGTGGAACACGGAGTTCTCCTGTAAAAACAGCTGGAGATTGTAATCCCGCACCACCTGAGGAAAGAGAAGGATTTATTCAGACTCCTTGTTTTGAGAACCGAAAATCAGCTGGAGAGTAAAACCAGCACAGTTTCAAACGGAGATAAAACCTGCAGCAGGAGCTTGGGTGCACCAGGAGGGAATTGAGGGCCTGAGTTGGTCAGGGGAACTGGCAGGGCACGCACTGGGCGCCAAGGACCTAAAATATCCCTGCCATTCACCTGCAAAGTGGGGGGAAAGTGCCAAAATAGACACTCTGTGGTGTCGCAGCCATAAATGTTTTTCTCTCCTCTCGTGGGTAATTTCCTGTGCGCTGCTCTTTCTTAAAATGAAAAGTCTTAATTTGGCAGAAATTATGAGCTGTGGGAGCTGAAAACACTATTTGGAATAATGCATCCAAAATCAGCTACAAACTTCATCTCTCCTTATTAAATTGCTTTCAGGGAAAACTCTCCAAGCTTGCATTTTGCTGAAGCAAAACTCCTTCAGCTCCTAAATTTGTTTAATGATACGTTTCAGGCAGCATGACACAGATCCCTAAACAAACCTCTTATGTCACAATTTACACAGATTTACAAAGAAAATACCCAGTGATTGCAAGTTAAAAAAAAAAATAGGATCTGTGGTTGAAGAACTCTTACAGAGCATTCACCGCCTCAATTGATGAAAATGCATCAAAATTATATCAATCTATTACCAAACTGAGGGTTTACATGTACCAAGGAGATAATAAATATGGTATTCATCCAGAAATAGCAGCATTGAGCACGACCAAGAACTCTGTGCTGGGCGGACAATGGCAAATAAAACTTGTTCCCTAATGCAGCAAAATGTTGATGCTTGTGTTGCTGAAATACTGAACTGCAAAAAATTAATCTCCAGTTAGAGAAAGTAAATAGTCCTCCAGGGCCAATGATACACTCATCTAAACCAGGAAAGTACATAATTACTGCTCCAATTTGAGCAGTTGAACATAAACACATTCAAACGGGGAGCAAGCAGACAGGGATCTGCATCACGGATGCCCAGAAATAGAAATTCAGAAAATACTAAAGAAGGAAACATCTGCAGCTTCAGAGGATGCTCAGCACTGATCTGGCATCAAAATCGTTTAATTTAAACAGTTATTCCATTAAATTGTCCTTTAGATCCGTGTGAACACTGACCACAGCACACAACCCTGGGCCACGCCAAATATGTGGAACTATTTTCACTCCAATTAGAAAAAAAAAAAAAACCCCAAAATGAAGTTACTGAGGATGTGAAAACCCACACAAATATTTTAATGCGCTTTCCCCACAGAAATCTGACTCCCAAGCAGCTCAGTTCTTCGAAGCAGAAAACTCATTTTTCCAACAGCACTCCTAAGAGATTTCCCCTCAAAGCCACAATAAGTGGTTAAAAATGAAAACAACTGTTATCAGAACAGGAGGCTCGGGAGAATGTGCAAGCCCAGCAAATGAAATCCTGCATTTGCACAAAATATTGGACAATTGATAAAAAGAAAATAAAAAGACTCCAAAGCAACACTGTATCCTTGGGATTAAACTGCAACTTTTCAAAATGTATTTCCTGTTATTCAAGAATTAAATCAGTGTTCTTACACAGTTTCTTTCTGAAGTCAATGTCAACTGACAGGTTAGAACAGACCTGAAATCAAACATTAAATATATCCCATATGCAGAAACAAGGCACAGTCAGAGATGTGCACGAAGGAAATTATTTACCCTCTTACCAGAAAGCTCACAGCAATCAATGTTACTCAAAACAGCAAATGCAATTCAGAAAATCTTCCCCCAAAAATCAGCTTTTTTCCAAAAGAGAAGTGCAAGAACTACAAGTCTTGAATATGACTCTTCAAGAGAAAAGGAACTTAAATTGCATTTTCATAGAATCACAGTCCCAGACTGGTTTGGGTGGGAAGGGACCTTAAAAATCATCTCGTTCCACCCCTGCCGTGGGCAGGGACACTTCCACTGTCCCAGGCTGCTCCAAGCCCTGTCCAGCCTGGCCTTGGGCACTGCCAGGGATCCAGGGGCAGCCACAGCTGCTCTGGGCACCCTGGGCCAGGGCCTCATCATCCTCACAGCCAGGAATTCCTTCCCAATATCCCATCCATCCCTGCCCTCTTTGAGGTCAATGTTCCCACTCCAGTGCCTGAGGAATGACAAAGGCCACCCTGACCCGGGAGTAATAAAACCTCCAAAGCTCCAACAAACCATGCTACGATAAAACTATGAAAAAAACTTCATTTTACACAGGAAATCTGGTTTTTAGCTGTTTTCCCTCAATCTGCATTACATGAGGTGGCAGCCAGCCCTGCCCATCCAAAGAGCCATCCCTGGCACTTCTGGGAAGCAACTTGTGTCCTTCTCAAGCAAACAGAATTTAATTCCACCCTGCAAACAGAAATACAGCTCAGATGGAACAGCAGAAGTGTTTCTCCCAAAGATCTGAAGCGCCTCTTTTAAGCAGAGCTTGCCAAGCTTGTACTGAAAACTAACAAAGGACAGGTGAAGCATTCAAAACCCCCAATAAATATTTAAAACCTTTGCTTTGACGACAGGTTTATTCTAACTTGCTAACAAATTTATTACATGCTAACAACTCAAGGTGCTTTTGAAAGACACAGATGGGTTTGGGTGGAGGGAACACGTTTTTGTTTTTTTTTTTCTAGATTCACCTCTTCTTTTTCGAGGCTGATTACTGCAACCTGGACCTGCTGTGGAAAGGAAGGATAAGCAAATCCTGTGGAAAAATCCACCATATCCAGAGCAAAGCACACGTTTTCAGCAGCAAAGCAACACAAAAGTTTCTTCTCTGCATTCTTGAGCCACAAGGAGAGAAGCAAACGGAGCTGTACAATCCAGCTGTAAAAAGCCCAGCTCGGAGCTGCCATTTCTGTCCCTTTGGCTTTGCGTTTCTGTCCCTCCTCCAGGCTTCGTACCCACGGAGCAAAGCACAAACACAACTTTCCCCTCTCACACACCGTGTGACTCTGTTACTGTGTCAAATAAACCAGACCTGGAGCTGCCTGGCCTTGCTAACGCAAAGCACCACGAGCTCAGCGCACACAAACAGCCAAGGAAAGGATTCCTACTCCGAGGAGCTGTTTGGATACGACAGTTCAGAGCTGGATCAAAGTCCCAACCAGGCAGCTCTCCAAGTATTTTGAACACAAAGGATCTGATACAACAGTGAAAAATTAATTATGCAGACATTATACAGAAGCTTATTTAGCCAAAAGGTTCCAAGCCAGCATTTTTTGGGGAGGTATTTGAAGCTGAGCTGAATGATACACCCCGAGGTAAATTATTGAGAGTCCTTCTGCAACAGAAGAGAAAATGGTATTTTGATTATTTTTACAGTTGCTGCCAAGTAAATTCAAAGCTGAGGGTGAAGCCCATTTTTCATGGCTTCACTTTAGATCTCTGAAGGTGTGAGATCACTTGCTTGGAGGTAAATAACGAAGATGTTAAAAAAGCTTTTGCTCCTCATCTCCGTGTGAATGAGCTCTGTTTCTAGGTGGGTGGGGAAGGCAAATGTATAAAGGAGTATTACGACTGCACCAAAGCAGCTTTTCTGAGCTCAGTGGCAATTATTTTGGTTTTTTTTTTTAGCCCAGCAGATGAATTATTTAAGTATCAAAATTACCCTGGAAGCGATCACGCCTCTCCGAGTCTGGCTGCTCGACAAAGCAAACAAACCACGTCTATGACAAGGCTCTAATTTGTTTGCTGTGTTTGCCACTCTTAATTCCAGGGAGAAAACAGAGTAATAGTTTGGATTTTGAGTTGACAGACAATTACTAAGAAATGACCCAAGCAGTTTCCCAGGGCTTTGCTGTGGTGGGTGACTAAAGCAGCTCCGTGCAGAACCCTCAGCTGCAATTTCCCCTCCCAGACGTGCAGGGTGAGGAGAACCGAGCATCTCTGGACGCAAATGCACTCAGGGGAAGGCAGGCTGGGTGCTGGAGGAGAAATTCTCCCCAAGAAAACTGGCTGCTGTCTTTTAACTCAATACCACTCAGGAGTAACCAAAAATAACAACCGCTCAGTTTTGCCATGATTTTGGGAAGCGAATCTTAAGCCTGGGGATTTGTCCACGCTGTAAGGATTCAGTAACAAAGCATCACTCAGTTCAAACTTACCCTGCTGGAAGTCTCCAGTAAAAACTGGAATGTGTTTTGTACAGCCTGGCATGTCTCTAGCTCAGTCCTGCTGAATGCCATTAAATAATCCTTCAGGTGATCATATATGTTTCCATCGAGAGCCTGCGCGGGGGAAAGAATTGAGGAACGTTAAGAACAGCAGGAAGCAGCTCTGTATCCAAGGTATCAGCGCTCACGTTTGGACTTGCACGATGCTCACACCACCTTTTCTAGCAGATGTACACCTGTGTCGAGTGGACAGAGCCAGCGGCCGCCCCTCGCTCCTGGCAGGGCCACGACAGTGCCTGGCTCCCATTAGATGGCAGCACACGGCAACTGCAACGACGTCCCAGGCGTTCCTATCCGGTTGTTTCCATGGCCGGAGCAGAACAGCTCTGGAGAAGGGAATGTGCTCACGGAGATGGCACTGAGGGCAAGGAAGGCACGCAGGAACTGCAAGGCCATGGAGTGCTGCCAACCAGAGAGCTCCCCAAGGAAGGAGGACGGTGCCAGTACACTCAACATCTGTATGTGACAGCACCCTCTATGTGACTGTTTGTGTGATTACCAAAAACAGCTGAGCAACAGCTGCCGCTTCACTTTCTTTTGTGCACAGAGATACCAAATAAATAAGAAAAATTGATCCTGAACGTAGCAAAGTTGAACCCCCAAAGCTCTGCTGTAACCAGAGCTGTAAAATCACATCACACGGTGCAGGTTACACAAATTCTGTGTTAACTATGACTGACAACGTCATTTAAATATTTAACTCAGGATGTATGTAAATTGATATGATACAGATTTTTAAATAGGTCGTATTTCACTGATATCCATTTGAACAGCGTCTTCATGGGGTAGTGTTCACTCTGTTTCAACAGACTCAAGAATGCGTTTCTGTAGTAAATTACATTTGATTATTGAAATAATTTTGAAAATCTGGGGAGGGGAGAAAAGAGTGAAATTGCGCAAGACTTCACAAATAGTTTCTGCCCCAGAAAAATCAAGCCCAACGTTTAAGGTGAGGTGAACAGACACAATAAATCAGACACAAATCCTGGAAGTGTCCAAGGCCACACTGGATGGGGCTTGGAACAACCTGGTCTGGCGGAAGGTTCCAGGGGGTGGAACTGGATGAGCTTTTAGGTCCCTTCCAACCCAAACCATTCCACGGTTTTATAAAATCACTCAGAACTTAGGAATAACAGAAGAGATTTTTCCTTCTGCCAAGTCTTCCCAGGTACAGCCGCCACCACACGCAATTTTAACTCAGCACACAGCCATCCTCAGAGGAGAAAATGCAGTTGTGTGACTGGAATTCTCCTGTCCAAACTCTGATAGCCCAAATCCACACTACACTGTGTTCTTCACCCTCCACCTACCAAGTGTAAAGAACTTTTTATCAGAGGCTGATTGTTTCCTTCAACCTCACACATTAAACCTGCCTCTAATTTAATATTTCTGCAGCCATCAGGAAGCCGTTATGCCAAACCAGTAGCAAACTGGGAATGTCTTCCAAGCCTCCACCCTGTGGCTGGCTCACTCAGCTGATCAAAGGCCAGGGCAGCTCCTGGAGGCCCCTGCCATGGGAAGGACTTCCAAGTATTGCTGGGAAAGAGCTACAGGATAACTGCTGCAGGCTCCTCTGTGTCTGTTAAACAGAACATTTTAAAAATTCTTACTGAAGGAATTACGTAACATGGGCTTAGAGCCGGGATGCCCAATTGAGGAAAGCATCAGAAAATTCCCTGCAGCAAATCCATACAGACACAAGGGGCAGTTCTCGCCTGTCCCGGTGTGGGCACAGCTTTGCACTGCACAGTTGCTTCAGGAAGCTCAGTCCTAGGCCAGCCCCAGGATTTGAACATTCCCTGTGCTTCTACCCCCGAAGGGACGAGCCCTCGGTGTCACCTGAGCCCTGGAGCCACCATCCCACTCCAAGGGCACCCATTTTCACATCAAACACAGGCAGCCCCAACGGCAGCTCAGCCCTGTGCTCACAGAGAATACGAACCATGGATAAAATTGCCAAGACTGCCTCTGCACTCCCTGGGGGACCACGGGAAGCCCGAAACTCCCCCAGAACGGAATTGCTGACTTTTATCTGCTCCTTAAGCTTTTCAGCTCTAACACCAGGGCTGGAGCGCAACTCTGCTAAGAAAAGTAAATAAATCCTTTCAATTTGGCAAAGCAATTCTAAACGCTCAGTTGGCAAAGCAGCGGTGATCTTTTTCATCCCACGATGCCATAAATGAGTATTTCAGAGCTTCCTATCAAACCCAAATGTTTTTATGTCAAGCCCCACACGAGGGGCTCGTGTCATCACATTCAAGTCTGAAGCGCTGAGATCTACGCTGGGTTTTGACGCTCCGGGCGCTTTGCAGAGCCAGTGGAGAGAAGCTGGTGCTCGGGAGTTGGGATTGATCCCTCTCCAAGATAGATGGCTAAAACAGGTCAGCTGAAAGGCAGCGTGCCAAGGGCCTGCTCCTCCTCACTGACCCTAAACTGCGCCCCCGCAGTCGGCTCAGACAGGCACGGCAGGCGCGCACAGCCCAGCCCCACACGGGTTTATTCCCTCCAATTGCCATCCACGGAGCACTGGGAATTAATTCATGTCCAGCTGCATTCTGCAATTCAAGGAGTATTGAAAAAAAAGAGAGAGAGAGAGAAATATGAACTTCATTATTTCCCCCCTCCTCTTGCAACGACCACAGCTCTGCTGAGAGGCCAGAAACCCCCTCGGTGTGATACGGAGATAAAAAAGCGAGATTTTGGAGAAAGAACATCAAAGCAAAGCGTGGCAAAACATTAGGGAGCGCACGGGTCTGCCGGCGTGTGGGAACTGCGTTACAGCCTGGCTCCTCTCATTAATTAAAAGCAGTTTCAATGTGATGAGGTTCTTAAATACCGGTGAGAGCTGCGAGAAGTGAAGTTCTGAAAGTCACTGCAATATCACACAGGCAGGGCTGAGAAAGCAGCTCCAACGCAGGCTAAAATCCTGTTTGTGGCACAGAAAAGGTGACATCCCATCAGCCCCAGGATCAGAGAGCTGGCTGGTTCCAGACTTTCAACAAGAACGGATTTAGCCATTCTATAAAATGGTAATTATTACATCGAGCTGGATGTGTTCATATCGAGACAAAAGACCTGACTCGCTGAACTGTGCGACAGAAATTAACATTCACGCGGGGTTTTATCAGCTGAATCTCATTCACTTACAGACACCCTGACCCAAACCACCGAACATCACAGGTTTTGAAAGGAAAAGTCTTTTCAAAATTTCTCATCACACAACTTGAAGGGGAAACTGGGGGGAAATAAAAAAAAAAGAAGAAAATCAAAAAACCCAACAGCCATTATTCCTCTACAATGGCTTTTGTTCTCTTTCTGACTCTCCAGAGAGCACTAAATCACTTACTGTATTACAATCCCACTGAAAAACCTGTCTTTTTGTCAACTTCAAAAGGAAATCAAGGGTTTTTTATAAAAAAAAACAAATCTGGCATCAAACCCAAGATAATACGAAGTTAAGCAGCACAAAATTACAATTTCCAAGGATAGGAAAAAGTCAATGTTTTTTCAGAAATCATTTCTTTACAGCAGAATTGCCATCCTAAAGGTGCAAAACTATCTCGCCCTGTGTCCAAGCTTGAGAAGTTAAAGGCTGGAATTAGGGCTGAGAAGAGCTGAGCCTCTGAACAAAGGCAATGCACCCACAACCAAATTAAAGCCTGGTTTTAGAAGAAACCCTGCCCATGAACTCAAACCAACAGAATTCCATACAGAGGGAATGGGACAAGAGCATTGCTCTGATTTCAACACCCAAGTTTCATGTGTAACTTCAGAGTTCTTCCCAGAAACAAAACTTCAGTCCCAGCTCAGATCATCATTTTCAGGAGGGTGTGGGTTTTTTTTTTTTTTTTTTTTTTTTTTTTTTTTTTTTTTTTTTTTTTTTTTTTTTGTTTCAAGACGTAATAGCAAACATTTTGGGAAGTTGGGTGCGTTGGCTTTAGTCATTTTATATTCTATGAAAACTCCCTCAGAAGCAAATATGTAAATGAAAGTATTTTAGCAATTATTAGGATATTTGGATGCCTTTGGGAGGTTGTTATTAATTTAAAATAACGCACAACATAGAACAGACCCTGTGCTGAATTTCCATCTTCGTTTCTGTGACTGACTGTGAGGTCTCTTCACTAAAACATTTACAGGTCTCAGCCACACTCCATTTAAAAATTACCATTTCACCTTCTTGGAGAGGACAGAGAACAAGCTAAACTACCCTGTATCTTTTATTTAAAAAGCAAACAGAAATTAAAAATGGAAACTATCTGCCCCACACGTAACACAGAGCAGAAGTGTGAAAAGCCACCGAGGTGAGTTTTGCCTGTTAACCCATTTATTTCTGAAATGCTCCTGGTATTCTGTTCATGTTTGTCTGGCACAGAAACTCCCAAAGGCTGCGCTGAAGCTCTGGGTAATAAACAGTTTAAACTCAGGGGTTCAAATGAAACCTCTCATTTAACCACCAGCCCACAATTCAAGGTTACAACCCCCACAATTCAAGGCACACTTGGAAAGCCGTGTGGGCTTCACTGACTAATTCACACCAGTCAATCTGAATCATCTCTGCCCAGAATTAATCTGGTATTTCCAAACGCACATTTGCATTTTTAAGCATTTTATAACCCCACATTTGAGGTAAGACAATCATCGTGATCAGACTGGGGGTGGTGCCACGAGACGATCCTGAAGGTCCCTTCCAGCCCAAACCCCACGGATCTGTGAAATTAGGTTTTCATTTCAAAACATCCATCCTTTCCTGAGCAACCCAACAGCTCCTGTGGGCTAATTTTGCCACTGAAATCCTTGGCAAACGCTCCCCGGGCTGCCACCGCTCAGCCGGAAACAATAGAGCTGATGTGGAAGGCAAGGAATTTCCTTACATGGGTGGAGGGAACAGCACAGAATTCCAGCTGACCCTCCCCTGCCTGGGCTGCAGCCTGGAAACAGAAAGATAAGGGAAAGAAATGAACGGAACAAAAATCATTGTGTTTGTGGAGTGGTGACTTTGCTGCGGAGTCAATGGGATTGCATCCTGGTAATGTGACTTATTTTCCTGTTCAGGAATCCAACCCCCAGATCAAAAGGGAGATCTGTATCATAGATTTCACCCTCTACTTTATATTAAAATGATTTTTATATATTAATATACTTATATGAAAATGAAAATTAAATTATTTTACCACCCTATTCTCATTTGCATTAAACCCCGTTTTATCTATCCCTGATCTGCTTTGCTTTGAAAACCACTTGGAATCCGTCAAGAACCGGGACTTGAGTTTTCATCCTTTATTTTCTGAAACATTACTCAAAACTTCTCCATACTTCCCATTCAAAAACCAACAACGTGAATTACAGAACAAGCATGCTGAGTGAAGCTTTTTGAGTGTTTGTGCTTAAAACTCGTGCCTCCAATCCATTAAATAAACAGAGTGATCTCATGGATGGCACAGTCCGGGAATTTTCAGTTAATTTTGGCAAATGAGATTCCACTGAGGGTTTTAATTTCTATATTACAGAAAAAATAAAATTTATATAAAAAGGAAAGGTCGGGGTGCAGACAATAACAATTTGTTAACAGGTATTCCTAGAATTAAAGCATCAACTTCCATCTTTCTGGAGTGGGAAGAGAAGTCTCTGTATTTTAGCCCAAAGAGAGCAACAAATCTCCTTTTACCTGACAGTGAAGGATGAAAGTATTTTAAAAACTCTTCTAACGCTCAGAACAAAGTCAAGAGCCTGGATCAGCTGGATTTGCCGAACTCAGCACAATTCAGAGCAGTGAAATGTAACAGCACTTCCCAAGGACGCGAGGAGGGGAAGGAAGGAAGGTCAGGAAAACCCATCCCTTCTGGGTAACAGCTCCGTTCCACAGCGATTTTCCTTTAAAAATGCTGATTCCCGGCATCAATTTCTCCTAATACAGAAGAAAAGCTGCTTATTCCTCCTTTTAAACTCTCCCATCCCTGCAGCATTTGTCACTGCTGAAATCCCTTCCTCTCCATCAAGACCCCCCAACACGAAAGGAAATCAGGGCCGTGTTTGTCAACAAAACACGACATCTGTATCTGAATTGCCAACAAAGCCCAGATCAAAGCCCCAGCAGTGTCCCTGAACAACCTGCCTGGAGCAACGTGGATCTGCTGGCATCAGGCTCCAGCATTCCCAGAGATCCCAGAGGAACAACTGCGCCGTGTCCGCACCCATCACGGATCTCAAGGCTGAAGTCTGACTTGCAAATGACAGGAAGCTGCTGCCCAGCCTGCCCTTTGCAGGCTCCCTCTTTAGGAGAAATTCCAGTTTCTCTGCTGAGCTGTGTAAATAGAGAAAGCTGCTAAGGAAAGCTGAGGGTGAAACCCAGCCCCTCTTCCCTGGATCAAAAAGCAGGTGCTGGACTTCCTCAGCCTACGGGGAGAAAGGAGCACCGAAGTTTCAGCGCTGTAAAATCAGGATTTCAGGTTAACAGAGCAGCCATCCAAAGCAAAGCAGGGCTAATCCAAAGCCATAAAATGATCTGTATCCCGGGATAATCGTACACATCCCAAGGCTGGATGGATGAGGCTGCTTTAGTGAGGTCCAGATCCAGCTCACACTCGAAGTGTCACTACCTGGCTCTGTCTGGGAATATCTGGGAAGCTCCCCCTCAGCTGGGACACTGCATGCAGATCCAGAGTGTTTAGCACAGGAAGGACACAGACCTGTTCCGGCAGCTCCAGAGGAGGCCACGACGATGCCACCAGGTCTGAGTGAACAAGGGTTTAGGAATACCTACAAAAAGATCCTCTCCAGCTTCTGCTCCTTCTTGCATGTCCACAGGAAGTAATTCTAAGGAATTTTTATAACTGTCTCACTGTCCTGTTGCTGTCAGGCTAATTAATTTCTCCTGCTTTTTTCCCCACTCTCTTTCCCTTCAATCCACATCCTGCATGACCACGTGCTATTCAGGAGTGCATTTGTACAAGCCAGCTCTCAACAAGGAAACGCAAGATATTCCGGTGACAGGCCCACCCTGCTGAAGGGCAGAGACACACGGAAAAACTGGGAATAAACCCAGCAGACCAGCAGGCAGAAAGACAACATGATGAAACAAGCTGTAAGACATAAAGTGCCTCTTTAAATCAACCAGCCTTGATGAAGCTCGGTGTTTCCTCTTCTCCCACCCCCTGGAGAAGGAGCTCTCACCACGGCAAACACGGGAACAATGAACACTGGAAGGCCACAAGAGCCCCAAGTTCCTTTCAGCTGGGTGCCCATGAACACACTCTGCACTCTCCCTTACCCCAGAGCTTTGTGCTTGCTGCCGTCAGGAGTTTGGGGCTTGTTTGCGAGTTCTTTGTTTGCTCTCATTAGTCACTTGATGATTGTTCTGCACATCATTTTGTTCCTTTACAATTTCGCGGGGGTCATTGTTTTTACTGACAAAACCTTTGTTGTTGGGGCGCTGGAGTCTCGTCGGAGCACAGAAAAATATGGAACGGCCACCAGCAGATGCCTGTCACCCTCCCCCAGCCCAGGGAAAATGTCCCTTTAAACCAAGAAAAAGCAAAATTAACGACAGTCACAAGATTTGCCTCCACACGTCTCATGGCAGTGCCCTGTAGCTGTCACATCTTAGGATGAGGGTCCGGTAGGTGAACACAGGCAGGGAAGGAAATCTCCTTTATAATTCCTTGTAATTCCCACAAGGCTGACAGTACCCTGATGGAGACAGCATTAAATTAATTCTCCAGCGTTCGAGAATAATTCCACTGAAATCTACAGGAACACCCTGATGTGAGATTGTCTTAAGCATGGAAAACCGGCTCTTGAAAGGCTTAAAAAGCCCTGGAAAGATGAAAACAGATCCTAGGAATACCTAGAAACACATTCCCCAAAAGTATCATCTCTGATGAGTTCTTGGACCCACTCTGTTTTTTCTTGCACAGCTCTGGAACGAACCCTGAGGGGATTCCTCTTTTGACAGGACAAATCTTTAATAAACTGCATCTTTGCTTCTGTACCTCATTCTTGGGGGGGGGAAAAAAAATGTTCTGGCTCAAATCCAACACTTGGAGGATGGCTTTGCGGCAGAGCTGTCACCATCGCGTCATCTTTGCTTCTGGAGAGTACAGAGGGCTCTACACTGCCCGTGCCAGCAATAACTGGCTTCCTCCACGTGGAAAAATGCGCATTTCAATCCTTCAGCACTTGGACACCATTCCTGCTCTTCAAGGACTCTTCTGCTGACCGCAAGGTCACCATCACAGTTCGCACTGGAGTGTGTGCTCTGTCTGTGTCATTTGCTTCTTCTGGCCCAACAATGAATTATTTTGCTGCTCAGCTCAACAAACAGTCTGAGATTCCGACGCCGCTGGGAAGGTAAGTTGAAGAAACGTACTTTGCTCAAGAACAGGACAGAGCCGTGATGGTTTTCAGCTCCTAGAAGAGCAAACCACGCTCGGAGAAACATCTCCAAGAAAGCTCTGGGAATTCTTCCTCACAGAATTCCATTGTGTGGGTTTACCAGCAAGTCTCCACAGGAGCTTTCATGCTACAGGTGAATCGTTCTTGACTCAGACACAAGCCTGGATAAATCTACATCTTTCCTATATTACAATAACACAAACTAAGGGAGAGAAACCTTAAATGGACATAAATATCCACGTGAAAACGCATTTCACACCAAATCCCGATGTTTCTTAACAAATATTTTCCTTAAAATATTTTGTTAAAACTATTTTGTTAAAAAAAAATAAGAAACAAGTATTTTCTTCAAAATACACTCTTGGCAGATAAAATGCATTAAAAAAAGAGCAAAAAACCCCCCAAAAAATCAGATACTGAGCATGAACATTCCTCAGGAGCTTTTGTTTTCTTTTTTGCACCCCTCCAGGTTTTCAACCTATTTTGCTGGGTTTAGGGTTTAATTCAATTAATTCAGTTTTAATTCAGTTGATGCAATCCCTGTATTATCCTTTTAACAACAGGCAGTTTTTTGTCCACTGTGATTTTCATTCGCTTTTTCAGATAAATCTCTTCAACAAAACCTTTTCTGCCCCAACACAGGCTCCTGCTCCCAGCTGCTCCTTGGAATTACCACTTCCATCTGTTTGTTTTCTCTACGTGGGTTTGAAGTCACCTGTACTCAGTGAACAGGCTATTCAAAAGCTGCTCACAGAGTAGGTTCAGAGATGGAAATATCCCAGTATTAAAAGTTTCAATAATTTAATATATTCCCAAGCATTTCAGATTCTTATCATGCCGAAGAAACACAAACCTGCAGCTTGATGTGCTCCTACACCCACGGTAGGAATGGTCTTGTCGGGATATTCAGAATATTCAGGCATTTTCCAACTCAAATGACAAATTCAATTAGATTTTATGTTAATATATGAAATAAGTGCTATGAAAAGGGCAGAGTGTATCTCACATAGGGAACCCCACGTTCCTCAACAGGCACCCTACAAAAGGATTCCTCTGCCAGTCACGCTAAAACATAAGGACCAAATCCAACAAAACAATTTTTTGAAATGTTTGTAATCTACACAAATGTGTTCTTAAAAGGAAGACGGCCCAGAGTCACAGCACTGCGATTGCTGCAATAATGACGGAATCACAGAACAATGAAAGAAATTATCTCCCATAATAAAGGAACAAAACCATGCTGGGGGTAATGCCAAAGGTATGGCAGCTGCATGGCAGCACAGCAGATTGATCCTGCTTTCCCAAGCCCCACTTGGGAATTCCATGTGCCAGTTATGGTTTATTACTTTTAGAAGCCCATTCTCAATTATCTCCAGGGGAATCACACAAACAGTTTACGCCTGCACTCCTTAGAAGCACCAGTGGGTGAGGTCAAAGATAACTCGAGTCTGAAGTCCGTAATTTAAAATATTGTGAAAGGTTTTTCCCTTTTAAACAGATTCCCCTCGCCTCCATCCTGCGGTCTGGCACAGAAGCCCCACTCCAAGCAGTATTCCTGAACAAGGATTGATGGAATCAGCACTCATGCCATTTCCCCCAGAAGCTGAGGGGATTTTATAATCTTCTACCATTTGACAGGAGACAGGGATGGGTAACGAAAGTCAACACCAAAAGGAACAAAAATAGGATCTATTGCTGTTAAATCTTTTAATTAAATCACTGCTGAAGTGTGGCCTGATTGGGAACACCTAAATATATTTTACTCTCTTGACAGTATTTGTTGAACATAACTGCATTAAAGTTAAGCCTCTTTTCAAACTTATTCCAGCCCTGTAGGATTAATGCAAAAACCTTTTTAAAAAACTACTTAATTTCCCAGTGCCACTGCTCAGAGGCCCTCCCGACACTGTGCAAGTGATTGAAATCACACAGGAAGAGCCATCCCAAGGATCTGGCAGGGTTGGGATTTCTTTGATACAAGGCTGTCTTTAGTGCTTAGTCTTTGCTATTAAATAAATTGAGCCTTTCAGCAAAGTTAATTCACTGAATGCTCCGATATCCCCTTTTAAATTAGAAATGGGGCTCCCAGACCCAGCCAGAGAGAAGGGTCTGTGCTCGGTGGGAATGTGGAGGCACAGAACTCAGGGATTTGTATCTGAAGTCACACGTGGATATCATAAAAATGCACTACAATAATCCCTCTGAATCAAGTGAGACTGAATCCAACTGGATGGACTGTCCAGTGAGAAGAGCGAAGCCTGGCACAAGTGGATCAACCATTAAAAGCTGTTGAATTATTTGGGTTTACACAGAGGCACAAACATCCGTGAAGATTTTACGCGGAAAAAAGGTATTTTTCAGACTTGCTATCTTCTCTTTAACCAGCTTTTTCTTGGGATTCTGTATCTTTTTATCTTTTGTTAAATTGAATTATCATCCATTCAGTCATTACATCTAAGGTCTAATATAATAAACACAGTACAATTTGATTACGACAAGCAGTTTAAAAATTTGATTTCCAATACTCTTGAGCTTGAACTAGAAACCTGATTTCTACCCTTCTCCACACACCTGGTTTAACACTTCAGCCAAAAGAAGCTTCTCCAAGAAAATCCAGGCACCCAAACGCCAGAATATTGTCATTACTCTTTTCACCATTTTTTTTTTCAATTTTCATTTTGAATCATTTTCAGCTCCCCATAACTTTTATGTGAGATTAAAAGCCTGGAACCCAAGCACTGAAACGTTTTCCTGGAGTTTCGAAAATCCATGAGGATTTTCAAAAGGCCCTCATGGAAGGACATGCCTAGGACAACGCTGGTGCCAAGGGGGAAGCGAGCTGGGATGAACCAAAACGGTTCTTCCCATTATCCATGTGCAATGCTGGGAACACCAGAGAGACATTAATCCCTTTAATTAGCATTCCAATCCTACAAGCAATTACCTCAGGGCTTTGGTAATTTGTAAAACATTATAAAATAATATCCTCGTTCAGCTGAACGACACCACTCCAGCATGTCAGTCACCAGGAATTACGGATCTAAGGAACCTACTGCTAGGGAGTATTTGCTTCCCTCCACACCAGGGGGGTCCGTGCTGCCTGCAAAGCTTTTTTTAGCAGAGATGACAACTTGAACAGACGGGAATTTTATTTTGGGTGATCAGACCTGCAGGTAGGTGGACAAAATCACACTGGAGCACTCCTCCTCCTCCTCTCCCCGTGACTGAGCTGGGGCAGCTTTACAATCCGTTATCTCCTTCGCCATTTGTAAAAGCTAAATAGGAATTTCCAACTGCAAAAAGGGATTCCAAGGCAAGGAAGCTTTCGAAAGACTCCGCAAAACCCAGAGCTCGAATCACGCTTGTCCACACAGCGAATGAGCAGCTCCTCACCTCCGGCCATCCCAAAACACCTGCAGTGTCTGCAGTGTCTCCCAGAGCACAGCTTTGGAAGCTGAAAGCATAAAGAGCCCCTCCAAAATCTGACAGCTGGGCCCTAGGAAACCCTCAAAGCTCTGTGAAAACTCCAGGTTTGCCTCCCTCTCAGCAAGACAACTGTAGATTAGAAACCATTTTTCCCGTAATTTTTTTTAGGATTTCATTAAACTTTCAATTCCGTGCGACATTTTCTACCTCACACTTATTGGCCTTGTGCTATTTTGGGCCTTATCTCCTTGCTGTAATTCTTCCCCTGCTTGCATTAGTGAAGTCACTCAGCGATGTTTTGTCCTGCCACTGATGACAGAAGAGGAGTCACAGCATCCCAGGATGGTTTGGGTGGGGAGAGACCTTAAAAGCATCCCATTGCACCCGTGCCATGGGCAGGGACACCTTCCACTGTCCCAGGCTGCTCCAAGCCCTGTCCAGCCTGGCCTTGGGCACTGCCAGGGATCCAGGGGCAGCCACAGCAGCTCTGGGCACCCTGTGCCAGGGCCTCCCCACCCTCCCAGGGAATAATTCCTTCCCAATATCCCATCTATCCCTGCCCTCTGACAGTGGGAAGCCATTCCCTGTGTCCTGTCCCTCCATCCCTTGTCCCCAGTCCCTCTCCAGCTCTCCCGGAGCCCCTTTAGGCCCTGCCAGGGGCTCTGAGCTCTCCATGCTTTCAATAACTCTTGCAGTTTCATATCTCGTTTACAAGGACAATTATCAGTTTAATATCTCATTTAACAGGACAAAACCTGTGCCCACACATTCAATTTTAAGAACGATCCATGAGTTTTTCCCACAGTTTCAATGGAAAAAAGTACATTCCAGGTAAATCACTGAAACATTGGGTGGTTACAAGTAACAGGATAAAAAAAACCCCTGAGGAAAACCAGGATCTCTTCCCTGCTTTTCAATCCTTGCAGTGAACCAGGAGTTGCTTAAAACAAAGCCCTCAAGCAAACAAAACCCCCAAAATACAGAGAAGGATCTGTTTGGGATGTGTCTCCACGAATCCTAACCCAGGAATGCTGCATGTTTCCAGTTAAAGCCTGGTTGCCCCACCTGCCTCCCAAACGGAGCAGAGCAGGTGCTTCCTGAGTTGGGCCATGCCTCCGGAGCAGCTCCAAGGCACTGTCTGGCACAGGGAAGTATTTTGGGAACTGTTCTCATTGTGTTACGGCGTGGCTTTGAAACAAGATGGCAGTTTCATTTCCTGCTCAGAATGAGCGGGTTTACGACAGCTGACAAAAATACCTTGAAGCCCCATTCAAATCCTAAACAGTTTCTACATAAAATCTTTAAACAAAAAAAAAAAAAAAGAAAGAAAGTTTTAAACTTTTCTGCTACCTTCCTCAACTAGATTTCTCCCAGATTCCTGTTAAGTAACCCCTTCCCAGTCCTAATCCTGGTGCCCTCTTTCTAGAAGGAGTTTGGAATTTTTTTTTGGCTTTCCAGTCATTTTCGTTGTTCTACCTTGACCTTAAATCCCTCATTTCATCCCTGATCATTCCCTTTCTCTACTCCACCCTTGTGAGACCTCACCTGCAGAGCTGCCCCAGCCCTGGGGCCAACAGCACAAGGAGCTGGAGCTGCTGCAGAGAGTCCAGAGGAGGCACCGGAGCTGCTCCAGGGCTGGAGCCCCTCTGGAGCCAGGCTGGGAGAGCTGGGGGTGCTCACCTGGAGAAGGGAAGGATCCAGGGAGAGCTCAGAGCCCCTGGCAGGGCCTGAAGGGGCTCCAGGAGAGCTGGAGAGGGACTGGGGACAAGACATGGAGGGACAAGGGGCAATGGCTTTCTCTCGTAAGTATCTGTAAAATCCCACTCTGCACTTTTAGAATCAACCAGTTTCTGAAGTTATTTCTGTGAAAAAACCAAAGGAAACATCACTGAAAAGTCAGCACCATAATCAAGAAATAATACACTTCACCATTAAAAACTGGTCACTGTTTTAAGATAATTACGTTGCCCTGAGCTCCACATCAGGCTTTGCCGTGCTGCCTTCACACTGCACTTCCCTGCCGTGGAGGAATGAACGCTTGGATCCCTGAAATAAACGGGCTTCTTTGGGTCAAAGGCTTTGCCAAGGGATTGTGATTCAAACACGAGGTGGGACAAACTGATTGTCACCAGGCCAATGTGACCATCACACTTTTTCATCTTTACAACAGAAACGGTTGTGACTCAGACCCACTCCTGTGTCTCAAGGTCGTGTGAAAAGGCCGCGTGGTGAGCAGTGGGATTTTTCCAGGGGGTGAGGGGTGGATTTGAAACTGAAAATATTCTGTACGAGAAAAATTAAAAATATAAATGGAAATATAAGAATTAGGGGCAGAGGGCAGGGTTGGATGGGATATTGGGAAGGAATTGCCACTTGTGAGGGTGGGGAGGCCCCACAGAGAAGCTGTGGCTGCCCCTGGATCCCTGCAGGCATCCAGGGCCAGGTTGAACAGGGCTTGGAGCAATCTGGGATAGTGGGAGGTGTCCCTGCCCATGGCAGGGGTGGCACTGGATGGGCTTTAGGGTCCCTTCCCACCCAAACCATTCCATGACTCCATGACATTTCCGTACCACGGCTACTGGTGGAAGCACCACTTACTGTTAAGGCAAATGAACCTGCCTTGACTGTGATCTTACCAAAATCAGCACCAGAAATTGCATTTTCACTGAAAATCCTCTTTTCACTTCCCTACGACCTTTAACTCACAGTCTGTTGGAATCCAAGTGCTCCAAACCGTATTTAGCACACATCCCACGGACTGTGAAGGAGCTGAAATCCTCTGAGGCCCTGCCCAGGTATGAACTGGGAATGACAGAGATAAACATTTAAGAAAAGCACCGAACAAGAGAGCACAATTGTGCATTAATTACCCAATCATTCATGTGGATGCACAGTTACACCACAACCTGGAATTCTTCTCCCCCAGGTTTCATGTGCGCATCAGCACACAGCCCCACATCCCCGGACGAGAAAACAGCGTGGGATCAGGATCAGCTGCTGTGGAGCCTACAATGAGAATCTTCTGGAAGCCTGGGATCGTGGGCTGGGCATGATCCCCTCAGCCACCCTCCCTCTGTGGGAATGAACACGAGGAAGCCAAGCACACTCAGGAACTGCCTGGGAAGGAAAGCTCCCGTGCCCATCTGATGCTGGAGATAATGCCATCCACGGCCGGCTTAACTGGGATTGCAAAATATCTGTGGCTTGCAGCTGACAAGAACCAGAAGTGAAACAATAGCTCTTTCACTTGCACAAGTCCCCGCTGCATTTTTAAGGGAGTTTTACAGGATCTTGAAAGAATTGGTAGCACTGAAATAATAAAAGAGATTTATAGAAGCAAATGGCAATCTCTGGTGACTTCAGAATTACTTTATCTTAATGCTGGTTTTTTCGTTGAAGGGCAGAACTTCCATTTTAAAAAGGAATCCCCTGGGTGCTTCAAAATCATTCCAGAAAGTCTAAAACAATAACATGGACGTAAATTGATTTCTTCCAGTGATAATATTGGTTGTGCTTGTTCCAGAGGCTACAGAAATATGTGCTGATGCAAACGGTAGCCTTTTATTTATACAGGACACAGCAGTGCTGGGATAACACTCCTGAGCCAATTGAAGACTTTCAGCTACTGGGTCAACTTATCTTTCAATTCAGACAGAGCCACCAGGGGAAAGATCCCTTTGCCACACACATCCTATTAATTTCAGGGCATAAAGCAAATTATTAACTGAAAGCCACCAAGTCCTCAATTTGGGGTCATTTTTATAAACACTGCCAGCTCCAGCTGAACCTCATTTGTGCAAGTCATGCTTGGAGCCTGCATTTACATTTGTTTGAAATGATCATTGGAAGTGCTTGGGGAAAGTGATGGATGACCGTGCTGAAAGCAGAGAAGCCAACACAGCTTCACAAAAACTCCCAACCATTCTAACAAACAACATTCTAACAAACATTCTAACAAACAACATTCTAACAAACAAAAACCAGAACATGAAGGTTCTAGCACTGCTGGGTCATGCAGTTACTCCAATTAACAGCAGGAAAAAAACCCAGAAAGAGGAAGGTAGGGAATACCAAGGACAACCTTCTTACCAAAAAATGCTGTTTTAAGGAATGATAGAATAATTCAGATTTGAAAGGGAGGTATTGGTTCAACCTCTGCTCTCAGAGCAGGGTCACACACATCAGGTTGCTCATTCCTCGGAAGTCGGCCAGACTGATCTCTTCCTCTATCAGAATCCTTAAAAACAGGCAAGGCTGTAGCAAAGCCACACTTCACCTGTAATTTTATAAAGCAACCTCTCAAATTAACAAAGCATTGCTGTAACTCGTGCTGTTGCTCTCACCCACAGGTGAGCGAAGGGCTGTTGCAGGGAAATGACGTAACAAAGTTTTCATTCAAACCTGCTGAATCATTGCAAGAACTCTGATCAAGAACAAGAGCCAAATTACACAACTCCACTTCCTCGTGTCAGGCAAACTGGAAAGTACAGAAACAACCAGAAGAGCAGCCTGATAATTACAACAGGCTCAAAGAAACCATTGAAACCACAACAACACAGCACACCAGCTTTTGACACTGTTCTCCCTCAAACACCAAAGCCCACACGAGCCATGATATGAAATGTATTTTTTTTTTAAAGAGCTTGATTTAGAAATACCTGCTGCTACTACCTTACATAGAATTTTTCTGTGTTCACAGAAAATGCAGCACAACTTGTAACCAGTCCCTCAGCTCTGGCAGAGGTTGCCCAGAGAAGCTGCGGCTGCCCCATCCCTGGAATTGTTCCAGTCCAGGTTGGAGCACCCTGGGATGGTGGAAGGTGTCCCTGCCCACGGCAGGGAGTTGGAACTGGATGAGCTTTAAGGTCCCTTCCAACCCAAACCATTCTGGGATTTTGAAATCTAAGTTTTTGTTCCCTCTTTCTTTCTCTCTTTAAATAATCTCGGAACTATTTACAGTGTCCAGCACACCTGCCTTTTTCTTTTCGTGTCAACATCTCCTCATCGTCCATTGCTGTGTAAATTCATTCTCTGAGGTGGTTCGTGAGGGGAACTTACAGAATTAAGAGCAGAGCATTAGAAAATGATGACGTTTCTAAAAGGATGGGTACCAAACAGCCCTGAATTGACATCACCTGAGCCTTCCTTCTGACCTCAGTTTAAAGTGAAAACCTAAACTCCAGGCAGACAACTTATGTTTAAAAGGGTTTGTGGACTGTACTTTCACACTCAGGTGATGGCAACTCTTCCTAAACAGCTTGTCAGGAAACTGGCAAAGAATAAAACATTACCAGGCTTTATTTAGTCTGTGCTTTGTGAGGGGTTTAATTTCACTACAGAGATTGAAATGCAGAGCTCAGGTCCATGGCATAAGTTTGTTACATCCTGATGTAAATTCTGGACATAAAAAGATAAAAAGAAAGGATTAAAATATTTTCTAAATGGAGACCTAGAATGGCTTTGCTCCCTATTTAGTGGTGTAACTGGAAAACTAGGATGGCACAGTAGGAACAATTCTTAACTCCATTGAAAATGCTGGAAGCATTTAGTATTTTCAAGCATCCCTGTTTGGCTTTCACAGTTACAAACACAGCAGAGCCAATCGCTTTTTCCTCTCTGCATCACAACGTTGCAAAATAAAGTGACATAGTCTAAACCACCGCAAACGAGCAGGAGCCGTGTGTACCAGGAACCCCGGCTATGAAAAGGCCCTTTTGGCGCCTGCCACAGAAAGTGCAGTAAGGCCACAAGGTGGATCTGTGATTCACCTGCCACGGGGCAGCGCATTCCAGAGCCAGACACGAGGAACAAACCCAGCGGCAGCAGCTTCCTCTTGGGAGCAGCCCAAGGTGTCTCAGCCCAGCTCACGCCACGCTTTCCCAACACTCTGCAAATACCTCGTGCAGGTATGAACCAACACTGCGGCTGCAAAACATCTCCACCCCTCCTTTCTCTTAACACCAGAGCAGCCTTTTACTGGGTTTTATTGTTAAAAACCACTGAAGATCCATTGTCCAGCCTGTCAGCAAGACAAGGAGTGAAAGGACCCTACCTGTGGCCAGCTCAGCCCACACAGGACGCCAGCACCAACCTCTGATGTCCACACCCCGTAACAAACATTCCATGGCTCTATTTTATGCTAAGTGAGGCACCTTTTGGCCTAATGACATAAAAGATAATTTAATCTAAGGAGAAAACAGATGGGAAGAAGCAGCTGAGTTTGAACCCACTATTTATCAATGCAGACAAGTCGATGTCGAAGCAGAGAGGAAAATTTCCTGTTTTCTAGGAAAGCGAGCGCTGTCTGCACATGCAGATGGGTCCTGAGTGATGGTCTGAGAGTGCAGGGCCAGAACTGCAACCCAAAGCCAGCAGCTGGATGCACACCATGGCCAGGGACTGGGTGTGCTCCAGCCAGGAGCCAGAGGCACCAGAACCCACACAGCTCAACTCTAATCCTGCAAACAAGAACTCCATGAAAACTAAAACCAATGGAGAAACTGTTTATGATGGATGCAAACAGAGAGAGTCTCTGAAACATCCGTAAATGTTATCTGCAGTGACACAGCCATGGATCAGCTGGGAAGTTTTCATGTGCTCATTCCCTCTCTGAAGATTTTATCATTTTTGGGTAACAACTAGAAAAACCACGCAGTGGGTACAAAATCTGAACAGTCTGAGGAGACACTTGATGTGATTTAGAAATGTGGAGAGCCCTGAGCAGTTCAAAGATCAGCTCAAGGGCAGCTTAAATGGGGAAACACTCACAGACGGCACGTGGCACCACAGGAACACCTAAGGACTTACTAACATTGAGATAAAAGGCACGTTTTTAGAATATTAATCACAACACATCAGCAAAGATGTTTAGTTTAGACACTACAACTGCATTACAGCATGGAACAGATACAGGGTCACACCAAGACTCAACTTATTGAAACAAAACTGTGCTGGAAGGGTGAAACCCCCTTCCAAAATCCTGCCTTCCCAGTGATGCCACCCGGAGATAAAAGCATTTCACAGATGTCTCCCTATCTTTAGCCTTCGCTCCATTTTCCAGTTCTAGCATCTCTTTCAAAAATGCTAATGGCTATTCCGAGTTCTTTATCCTCTAGGCAGCGATTTTTTCCCCCAAGTTACTGCGTTTCTCTTTTAAACATTAATTTCATATGCTATTTTCAGTCATTTACATTTCCTTATTCTGGATGATTCTTCACCTTCAAACTATCTCCTTTCTCTCCAGCTCCTCCTCCATTTGTATTAGATCATTCTGCTAAATAAAATAATCATTTTTGCTGTACTTCATACAGTGTGGTTCCCCCATGCACTTCAGGAGGAGACAGGAGAAACCAGGACTCTGCCAGCAAATCTCCTTCCGTACTGCAAGGTGCTGTTTCCATTCTATTTATTTACATATTTAAGCAGTGTCACACCTGAATTTACATTAGAACTCTTGGGTGAAGGAACTGGAGCCCAGTGATGCATTATCCTCGATTTTCCTGAAGATTTTCCCTCTCTCTCCTAACATCTCCAGCAGCCATTTCAACCTGGGACCTCGCCTTTGACTTGCTCTGGATAATGACCCCATTTTCAGGACATCTGGGTGTGATCCCACGGAGCTTTGCTCATGGCCAACAGTGCAAGAGACCCAAATTTACAGCTCTTCATTAAAAGCACACTTTTGTTTACCAGACAAAGAGCTTTGACTGCTCCAAATATCTGAGAGATGCAGAAAAATAAACCCTGAGCGCAGTCCTTCCCTTCCAGAGTAATTTGGCTGGATGAAAGCACTTAGGCTTTCAGTGAACCACATTTATTTATATCAAACAGTAAGCTGTAAGGTTTTTTTTTCTGTATGGAAAAAAGGTTCAGCTTGAGAAAGGCTTGAAAAAAAAAAAAATTTACCAGGGCTATTTGTTAATTTAAAAAAACGATTTCCAACAGCCTTTCTGTTTGTTTTGTTGTGAACGTGTTCAATTCATTTCTGGAATTGCTTCCAAGTGGGAGCATTAAGTGATGACAGCCAACCACGCGTGGAAGTATGGAATTATCTGCTGTAAGCATCAATTAATAATCTTATCTCCACCACCACATGGAAATTCTTTATAAGCATTTCCATGTACTGAACATTTAGTCAGCACAAATATCGGTGTTGTACTAACAGCCACACACAGGGAAAAGCAGGAGGATGCCTTTGGTGCTCTCGTTTCTAACCTCACTTACCTGCTTTCCACATCAGTACATGAATATTTCCCCCTCAAAACGCACAGGAACGCTGATAACGCAGGGATTTGTCATAATTCTATGATAGTTCTCCACTGAAGCAATTTAAAATGCAAATGATAGATTTCTAAGTCACCCTGCCTGGAAATGGCTTGTGAAGAGGAAATTAAAGTAAAGTTTGAAAATGTCAACACGTGCAACGCAAACAGTTAAAATGTGAATTCGCTGATTTCACAATTGATCTGAAACTCTCCAATTCAAAGCCACAGGCACAGTGTACATTTAATTAATTCTAGGCTGATATTTAAGCAGAAACAACTGTGAGCAATCAGATTTGAACTTTTTAAGTGTGTCATTTCCTCTGAGCTCAAGTACCTGCTCCTGCCTTGACCTGGCAAACTGCCACAGGTGAGAACAGGAATGCTGACTGCTGTTCCCTAAAATCCACAGTTTGGAAACCAAGACATTCAATAATTCAGGTTCAGTAATCACACCATAAAGAAGTGTTCTGATCAGATACAACAAAGGATTATGGAATATGATACTAAAGAACTCAGAAATCTCCAGGGTCCTTACAAGAGGAAAATACAGCGCTTCGTTTGACAAACACGACTCCTTTATCCAAGCGAGTTTTAACCAAGTGAATTTTTCAGCCAAGGTTTTTCCAGTCCTTTATCCAAGTAAGTTTTCTCCAAGTGAGTTTTTCAGAAAATCAAGTGAATTAAAAAAACCAAGGTGACAGCTTAAGTTTTGGGACCTGAAAGCTGCTTCCAAGTTTTTTAGGCGCCACTGCCGGCTCTACCTTCCCTCTCCTCCACGGCTGCTCACTGGAAAAGTCAATCCAGGCCTTTGCTCCCTCCCTCTGCTTCCCAGATGTTCCCAGATGTTCCCAATGGCAGGCAGGAATCAGCCTCCTCACCTTCATGATGTTCACGAGGTCTGTTTGATAGTAGCGATCCTGGTGTGCGTTGGCAGCTGCTAAGGTGAGAAGATAATCATTCCTGGCATGGATGGCCTTGGAATTGCACTCGGATCGGCGCGCTTTTAACTGCAGCGAGTTAAAACAGAGCTCACCATGAGAATCTGAATGACCAAATGTGCATTAACAGTAAATTAATTGGGTATGTATGTGTTAGTACAGTGAAAACTTTAGGGCGTTCATTGCTTTAAAGTTTTCCCAAGGATGAGGGGATTTCTGGTGCATTTTTCTCTCCTGCAACTGGAATTTCACATGTGGCCTTCAAAGAACAAATTAGAGTTGTAACTCTAATAAGAAAAAAACCAAATTCCTTGTATATATTCCACACAGAATTCCATACTCTGCCCAAAGCGTGCTCTTAGCTCATCCCTCATCCCACCAACTTCCCTTCCAAGCTGTCCCTCACCTCTGGATTCCAGACAATTCGGGGCATTTGCCTCACGAAATGAGCAGCAAAATCCGAGTTGTACACTCACCTTTACACTTGCCTTCTGCAAGCTTATTCTTGACTGAAAAAGACTAAGTTTGGACCTGGAACAGAAATGAACAGAAGAAATTAAATGATTGCCTTAACACCATTTCTACAGAAGTATTTTTTAGCTGTCTGAAGGATGGTGGTTGAAAAAGTAAATAAGAAAACAAAATCAAGTCAATACCTATTTTATCTGAATAATACTGCAGTATGAACCTGCTCCAAAAATTCCCAGGCTCAAATTTTCGGTTGTTTGTATTTGTTTGTTTACTTTCTTCAAGTATTGCAAGTAATTTTATTAAAGTTCTTTTCACCATCCCTCAGCAAATGAGAGACAGAAAAGACCTCTAATAAAACCATCATTTCACTCCCCGAGAGCCATTCTGAAAAACTTCTAAAAACAAAAATGAAAGGAAAAAAAAAAAAGAAAAAAGGGTGTGGCAAAGTCCCGTAAGACAGGCCAGCCTCCAAACCCAAAACATGTGCTACTTGTTTTCCTGGAAGGAAGGAAATCACCCTCTTTGGGATGTCAAGGAACAGAAAAAACCTAAAGCCTCGAAAATTTATCTTGAAAAATGAAGAACAGTGTCCTGTTGCCTCACCCCCTCTAAATGGAGCGATACCAAGTTTGAGATGTGTGGACAGAAAAGGAAGTCAGGAAGCTTTAATATCAAAAAAGTGCCAGCTGACACACTGTCCTTAGAAAATGCCAAATTAAAGCTGTTACTCAAACTTCCTTCCTACAGAAACCAACACAAACAAGTTCTAATTTCCTCTCAGGGTGTGCTTGAAACGGCTACAAAAATGTACATAAGCAAAAAGCAAAGAAAACCTGGCACAGGCTCGTCCAAAGCCAAATACCAAGAGCAAAAACTAATACAAATGTGCTTTTTGGGGCTGCAATTATTTCTACATATGCCATTATAAAAACATACTTGGCCTCAATATCAGCTTTCTCCCGCACCGCCTGAGCCATCTGTTCAGTCTCAAAATATTTCTTTTTGCCTTTAGCTAAATCTTTGACTGTCTCCTGTAATTCAGCTTGGATCCTCGTCAGCTGGTCCACGCACTGAAAGAAAACATTCAGGAAACAAAATATTACTTTTATTTTTGCATCCAAATGATATTGTCATTGTTTTACTGCTTTTTGTGGCGTTTTATAAGGAAGGATGCAGTCTTCAAGTCACTCCTGGTCAATTATTCATGCAGGTCTTTTAAAACTGATCAGAATATGAAACCTTCTCTCTTCTTTTCTTTCTGCTGCTGTTTAAACTGCTCAAAATCAATGATCACCCGCAAATTAAACATGAAAGTTCTGAAAGCTCTGGATGAGGTAATTAGTTGAAGTAATCAGAATACAACTGGGAAAAATCCAAAGGCAATCTACTGGAAGTGATACCAAAAAAAAATTATTCATCTTCCCTTCTTTAAAATTTAAAACATGAGGCCAAAGCTGCCACATAAAACACAGCACAAGAGGAAGAATGATTATATTCAGCAATTCCTCAGCCACCCTGCCAGCTTAAGAAAAACCCCAACAACCTGGGAAAGGATCTGTGCTAAGCAGGATCTAGGTAAGAAAACCAACGTGAATCATCAATGTCTAGAATTAAAACTCTCTTTAGAAGAGATTACTAAAGATTTTCTTTTACCCCAACTGGATTAAGCACACAGGAGGTTGATAGTCCAGTGGATTTCTGTTCAATGACAGATCTCACAGGCTGGATGTGGTCAGTGAAGGCTCCAGCAACAGCCAGGGGTGAGCTCAAGGGAACCAATTTGCCTTTGAGCCCTTCAAACACCACGCAAAGGCCTCACCTCTTTCCGCATCGTCCTAACACCCCTGACCGCTCTCATTCCAGGTGAGCACCCCATAAAACAGCTCAGCTTCTTCACGACACCGATTAGGAGTGCGTGCGGCCTCCTTCGGGAGCGCCGCCGCGCCGCCGCCGTGCCGTAACCCGACGGTGTAGCGTTAACTTCCCCTATTCCACTCTTGAAAAATAACACCCAGCCACCCGTAAAAAACAAACTCGCAGCCAACAGGAATCGCTCCTCTTCTCACTGCACAATTCTGCTCTCCCTGAAGCTGTCAGATTGTTCCAAAGCATAGAAAAACCCAGCGAAATTCACGCTAAAGCCACAGCTTGATGCGTGCAGAGCAATGAAGCAGCAGGCTCCATGGGGTGCATTCCCTGCAGGCCGGTTTGGGGAGTGGTGGAACTGGGAATGGGATTTTGGAATCATGCACTCTGTGTGCATGACTGAAAAATGAAAGGTACAAAATCTATATATAACGGATGGCTGACAAAGACCTAAAAGCCTGTGAGAAGAATGTGGGTTTTGCAACATCAGTGGGGATTTTCGTGCCCAAAATCTCCCACCAGCATCAAAAAACTAAAACATCAAATAACCCCAGCTGTTAAAAAGATCATTTTAGAAGAGTTAAATTATCCTGGTTTGCATCCCTGTAGGATAAAAAAATTGTCAGGAACTGGATGCCCCTTTGGATGGGTATTCCAGTGTAACCTTACGAGTATTTTGCTGACTCCGAGTTTCAATTTTGCTAAGCTTTTGTCTGGATGGAGGTCAGAGCAGTTATTTCTCTGTCCATTATTTATCTGTTGGGGAGTTCAAAGGGAAGGGTGAGAGACTGCACTGTGTGAAACAACGAACTGGTGGAGGAGGCAAATTAAAACCACCAATACCACCACGGACGATTGTTCCACGTTGTAGGAAAAGCCTATCCCTGCTGGAATATCAGACAACTGATCCAGAAGTACTGCCCTGAGAGTTGTAATATTATTAATCATTTATTGTTCCACTGAATCAAGAGTGCAGGAGAAAAGGAACTTCTGTGATTTGTGTAAATTTCAAGATCTCACTTCTACTGCTGACTCATAAACACTGAACCAATAACACCTGCAGAAAAAAAAGACTATTTGCCCAGGAAGAATAATATAAAACTGCCATAGCATCGTTTTGGAAAGTTAATGACAATAAAAATCCACAGGACAACAAAACAACATAAAGCAAGTTCATTTTTCCCTCAAAACCCAGATATTGCACGTTTCTAAGGGCTGTATTTAATCGGTTCAGAAAGTGAGAGCTCACATTACACGAATATCTATCTAAACTTGCAATCGAGTGTTTTACAAAATCCTGCTCCACAACACACATAACTGGGTAAGTTCTGGGTCTCTGTTGTCACATTTTAACAATCAAAATTAAAATGTTTGTTGTTTGGGGGGGTTTTTTTGTCATTCAAGGGGCACCTTCCACTATCCCAGGGTGCTCCAAGTCCAGCCTGGCCTTGGACACTGCCAGGGATCCAGGGGCAGCCACAGCTGCTCTGGAAACCCCATGCCAGGGCCTCCCCACTCCCATGAAGGACTTTCAAATGCAACAAGCAATTAAATGAATATCCAGCTCACTGGAACGACATTATTTTCTCGGCAGGGATAATTACAAATAATTAAACAGATAATTAAAGCAGCTTTTGGAGCTCTTATTTGTGATACTCTTACAGGAGGTGGCTGGACAATCTCCACTCTCCATCCTGGAGACTGCTCACGCCATTCCTTCAGGTTTCAGGTGGATCTTTTCTTAAAATCAGAACTTGTTCCAACAAAAACCACTTGCAATTGTCGCTGCGAACCCAACCCAACATCACTGCTACAGCACCACGTGAGATTTGACCCACTGAGCACCACATTTTTCAAAGCCTCATTTCCAGGCAGTTCTAATTTGGGATAACAGCTCAGGATTTTGATCCCTCTCTACCAAGCTGGATATGTACATCTACAAGAAGAAAAGTACAAATGTATTTTAAAAGCGCCACGCTAAAAGATTTCTAAAAACCAGTTTTTTTCCCCTCAATAAAAACGACAGAAGTTTAAAGGAGTTCTTGAAGCACAAATACCTTCTTCAGCTGCTGCTCCTTAAAGCACCGGACACTCCTGGCGGGTTCAGAAATTAAGTTTTTATAGTTCTCACAGATATTGAGTCGGGACTGGGCCACCTGCATGGTGCCTTCTAAAAGTGATTTCCAAACTGAGTACATGCTCCTGCAATAATGAAACACGGAGAGGGTGTGGGAAGGAAGAAAGGGAGGTCAGGTGTTCCACTGAAAATTCAGATTCATACAATCTCCTGGATTGGAAGAGACCCACGAGGATCAGAATCCAGCTCCTGGGCTGGTTTGTAAAACAGCAGCACAGATTTTTCCAAAGACTGCTCTTAAAAATCAATCTAAAGCACAATCCTTAACGCTGAGCTAGCAAATATCTCCACTTTTAACAAAAATTGTAATGGAAGTTGTACCGAAAGTAAAGATTTTCCCGGCTGTTCCTGTCCCGTATTTCAACTTTCTGCCAAATATTTTGGGTTCAGCACTTGGTAATAGGGAGAGGTTTGGAGAAGAGCTCTGGGCACTGTGGGATCTCACGGCATGGAAGGGAACAAACTGCACAGAGGAGGGGCTGGGTGTTATGGGAGCGTTTTATGTACACTTAGGACTGATAATTCAGTTTATTTCTTCCTAAACACACAAATGGTGTGAGGGTGCTGAAAGTCCCAAACACAAATCTGTCAACCGTTTCTTCCTGTTTGAAAGAAAACTTGTCAGAACACAAAGAAGACATTAAAACAAAGCACCTGAAAACTTATTCCAAATATTTAGGAGGTGCTGTTCAAAGGCTTTCAGCAACTAAGTTATTTCTGGTGTCGTGTTTTATCCACCTTTCACGTTAATGAAATAAAGTTTTGTAAACAACTGTTCCTTGTTTTGCCTCCTCCCTGCTGTCAGGTTTGATCTTCACAAAGAGCAGTCTCTGAAAATGAAATCTGTTCCTGCCTTGTCCTATGAAAAAATCCATACACTTATCCCTCTAACCTCACAGCTATTTACTGAAATCTATATTCAGATATAAGCATTAATACCCAAACAGATGCAAATTACAGCTGTTGTCCCATCAAGCTTTTTGTTTCTCCCATCTTCCTAAATATTCAAGTCATAAACATCTATTTAAGACTAATCTCAGGAAAACAAAGCTTCTTTTTTAACTGGCAATGCTCCACTACAAAGGGAAAAAAATAATTAACTATAGAAAAGCGGTGGTTCATTGTTAAGTAAAATAACGGCACAAATTGGAATGATAAATACAGCTATTTTGAGATATCCAACTGGTAAATTACCTATAATCACTTCGTTCCTCAGCTCTTATTCCAAGCCAGTCCTTCTTTAAGTATTGGCTAGCCAGCTTCTGAATGCTCTGTCAAAAGAAGGGGGGGGAAAAAAAATTATATATATTAAAAAAAAGGTAATTAAAATAACATTTCTGCTTTTATGTCAGACAAACGAAAACCTAAAGAAGCAAACAATCTACAGTTCCAGCAAATGTACAGTGGCAGAATCAGAGGTGGGAATGCTGGAAGGAAAAGGGCTGAACTTGCCCCAGCTGTGAGAACCCCAGTTTCTATTTCGCTGGATGAGGCCAGGGGGTTCCCAGAATCCAGGAAAGATCTGCTCCTTTACGAGCCCAAGCTGCAATGCCCAGCTTGGATCATCCTGCTGCTCCCAGGAGGAGCCCGTTACTCAGAGGATCACACCAGACAAGAGACTGACAAATGCAGCTCATCTTTAATTATTCATGTTAATTGCACCCTTCAGCCTCCGCGTTTCACTTTCCACGGCCTCAGAAAATCAATACCAACATTTTCATATTCAAGGTCAGAAAGGAGCAGGATTTCATTTGTAACCACGCAGGGAAGGGGAGCTGCTGCCACACCCACCCCTCCTCTGGCTGCTGATCCCATTTTCCTCCGTGTTATCCCCTTGGAATTGGGGGCCATCCATTGGAAAACACAACGTACACTGGGAATCCCAGAGCTGGTGATGAATCTGTGAACACTGAGCAGCACTCCTGGGTTTGGGATCCTGCTGGGGCACCACAACCCCATGGAACGCTCCGGGCTGCGACGCAGGGGCTGGGAAAGGATCTGGGGCAGCCTCAGGGGAGGTTTGGTTCGGATGTAGGAGAAAATTCCCTCCCCATAAGGAAAAGGACAGCACAGCTGCCCAGGACGCTGGTGGAGACCCCATCCCGGAGGGATTTAAAGGCCCTGTGGATGTGGCAGCACTGAGGGGAATGGTTGGACCTTGAAGATGACCTCGAAGATCTTTTCCAACCTGAAGCACCCTGCAGGCTCTTCAAAAGAACCATCACCACAGAAACACCCTCCAGCTTTGGCATGTTAATCTACACAGCGAAGCAGTGGGAGACCTGGGTGAAAATTCCCTTTCCAGCTAAGAATCAACCCCACAAAAGTATTTTGGAGGAGCAATCCCGAGGAAGAGCCTGGGGTCAGACACCTTCACATCACCTCAACAAGAGGCAGGGCCCAGCGTCATTTATTTACAGTTTCCATACCATGTTTAAGATGCAACAACCCTTTAATTACTCCTGGAAAAACTATCAGAAATAGCTCAAATAGCACAAGATTTTATCCATGTCTCACCAGCCTACACGATAGTAAAAATTTATTACCAAGCCATGATTTGATCGATGTGTTCATAGAAAAATTAAATGTTGCTAATGGATCATTAGCAGCAAAGTCATGCTCTCTCGTATTTTTTTTTTTTAAATGCACAAATTCCATTAGGTAGCTGTTAAAAAAATCCCAGATAAAAGGAAAAATAACATTTCCTTTAACCCTGGCAGAGCATTTTGTGATGAGGTTTGGAGCTTTTCGAGATACCTCCACCTGGTGCTACTTCCATGTTTTCCACCCCTTCTGCCTCAGACTCCACCACAAGATCTGCCTCAAGACGCCGAGCAAACATTCACAACCACGGAAAAAAGCCCCACTGGCAGCTGAGGACAAGCTCTGCCAAAATTAAAGACGCAAAAAAAAAGTCACAAGAGGGATAAATAAAGCTATTTTTGCCCACAGAAATCCTATCACTGATGTCAGCAAACAAACGATAAACCCAGCAGGATTAACCATTTATTCCCAAACTGAACCAGCTCGGCACCAAAACCACTCAAGAGGCTGAAGAAAATAGCGAGGATAAGAGAATCATGGGATATCTTTTCCATGTGGGAAGGGACCCACAGGATCACGAAGCCCAGCTCCTGGCCCTGCACAGACACCCCAACAATCCCGCCCTGCGCGTCCCTGGGAGCATTGACCAAACACTCCTGGAGCTCTGGCAGCCATGAAAAGACCTATCGCCAGACCTCACCTCGAGTCTATTGATTGGTATTTTCTAATAAAGCCAGTTGTGACAGGTATTGGGGGAGGAAAAAAACTTAAAAATATCTGACATAATACTAGCAAAAGGAATTACCACCAGGAAAGGAAAGAGGGAAATGTCCCAAATCACTGTTGGATCATTGTTAGAAGACTTTTAAAAAGTCATATTAATGATGCTTTTCAAAGCAGTCGTAAGGTTTTTATCTGTAATAATAACTGAGGGATGCTGATGGCAGCAGGTGCCCAAAAAAACGTATTATTGGTTGCAGAAAGCATGACAGACATAGCTGATGTAACACTGAGTTTTGGGACTATTAACCAGGCAAAGTCAGTGCTGCTTTTCATCCTGGTGGTTTCGGTATCTTGCATCATTTTGATCCCTTCTCTTTATCACAGCAGCTTTCTGATACGATTTTTAAAATTATTTTGTTTGCTAAGTCCTTTTCTGGCAGGCAAATCCTCCACAAGGGACAGGTTTTAGCATCTCTCTTTACTTGGCGTCTTCTCTGGGAAAAACAAGGTTACTCCTAATTAAACTGACTTCATGGAAGTGTGGAAGCCACTTTTACTAATCAACAGCTGCAAATTAACACTCTCCATTAGCTGCAACAAAAAGTCACAGTTTTATTGTGTATAAATTCTAATTATTAGACCCATCCATTGCTTATGTGCAAGAGCTTTGCTTTGTTTTACTTTTAAATGGGAAAAAAAAAAGCGTTGGCAGTGTTGTACCATTGTCATTATTGTGAGGTGCAGGCACTGTGGAAAATTCTGTTTTATTTCAGTACTGCTGGTTCTTCCAAAATAAATTTGACAGCTACACCAAGACTCTCCTGCCTCTGTAAAAACAGCATTCTTTTAAATGGGAGATATTTTTAAACCCGTATTTTTAGCTGTAGGAGAGTAAGACTGTATGGGCCATTCCACGATGATCCTTGTGGGTCCCTTCCAGCTCAGAATATTCTGTGAAATGAATGAAGTAATCTGTGAGGACTGGCTGAGGATGAAGGGAAATTTTCATACACAGAGACTCCTCCAAAAAAAAAAAAAAAAAAAAGGGATAAAAAAAACCCCCACACGACCAAAACGCAAAATGTCTGCATTTGAAGAGCAGTTCTACTACAAAAATGAAGAAGTGAGCCACATCCAAAAAAGGGACATTTCAGGCGCTTCCCCAACGTCCTCAGCATTTTTTTTTTTTAAACCAGTGAGTTCTGACATGACTTGAGCGAGCTCAGGGAGCCCGACTCCCTCAAACACAGCTACTTGGGGCCAAAAATTCAGGAGGCAGCTCTATCAATCCCACACATGTTTTCCTCACAAGCCTGAAGAGCACCTTGGAACACACCTCACACCCTTGCCAATCTCTCGGAAACATCTGGACAGGGAGAAGGGAGCAGAAAATGCGATGCAGCCTGTGAGGTGAGGACTCTGGTTCACGGGAAGAGCAGAACAATTCAGTACCAGTACTAAATCCTCAGCTAGTTATTACAGTGATTATTTCAAGTGATATTTTATTTACCAGAGCTAGATTCAATAATGGTTTAACGAGAATGAAGGGACTCAGGCAGGGATTCCAGGCAGGGATTCCAGGCAGGATGTGACGTGGCTCCATTTGCATCACAAGCTGTCAACACGAGCTCTGTCAGACACAATTATTTTGCTCAGAGCTCACACAGGGCCTCAGGCAGCAGCACCGTGACCGAAGCGCTGCTGCAGCACAAATGGAAATGAAAACAATCCCTGGAACAGGCAGCACATGGACTTCTCCTCTGCCTCCTGGTACTTTCCAAAGGGTGCCCTGGCTGTTCGTCTGCACTGCCTTTAACACGCTCAAATGAGAGATAAAAGAGGTGTCCCTGTGCCTGCAGCATCAACTGCAAAATTCCCTGGAAACATCAGGAAAGGCTGGTTATCTAAAGTAAAGCTGCACCCCTGACCCTGCTGCTGCTTCTCCTTCCTGAAGATGGGATATTCCTTCCGACCATCAGATGACTCCAGTTCCAAAAAATATGGGGTTTCATTGTTTCATTCATTCACTTTTTTTTTTCCTAAGCTGCTTCATTTCTCTTTTTATTTGCAGATATTTGAAGCATGACAAGAAAGCAAAGGAAACAAAGTGGCAAGCTAAAAAATTCATGTACAGCAGTTAAATATCACCTGAGGCACTCCAGCAATCAGGTTTAGCAAAGGAAATGTCAAAGCTCTTCTCATTCACTTTGTTCATTTGTTAAAACTGGTGCTGCATTTGCAGCATCTTAATACTCTCCAAAACAACCCGAATGAGATGTAATTTAACTTTTCCCCTCTCAGCGCTCCTTCAAAAAAAAAACCCTGGCACTAAGTTTGTCTCTTTTTTCCAAAGGTTTCACACTTTTCAAAGACAACACTCACAGTGCTAAGACAGGAAACGATCAGAGGATAAATCCACTGCAGCCAAGCTGACTAGACCTAGAGCCAATTCAGATCTATTCATCAAAATATCCTCTAACCTATTATATCCCTGACCTTTCATCAGGCCAAGATCCATAGCTAACCTACGGATTCATATTCTGTATTACTTGGCACAAAACCAATGCTGGGAGTTTCTTTCTCTGCCTTATTATGAGTCTCCCTTATTATGAGTGCCCTGATAGATTTTAAGTAATAAAACCACACTTTACTAAGCTTCCAACTGCTTCTTCTCCGAATTCTCCCGTCTTTGGCTTCCAAAATGTAGGATTTTATCAGAAATAATTAATTGTGATCTCCATGATGCAGCACAATGGCCATAACTTGATCACAGATACTTCCACCTCTGAGCAGGTTACAGACCCAAATAAATCCAGTTACACCAACCAAGCTAAGTATTCATGTGGAAAAATTATTTTCACTTCCTATCTTACAGACTTTAAATTGCTACACTAGGGATATGCTGCCATTTGGAAAAATTCCCGGTTCTTTTTAAGGCCTTTTGCTCAGTGACTCCTTAAAAAATGCCTGTGTTGATGTTCTTACTGCACCATCCAGCGAGTATTTATCCAGTGAGTGTATTTCAGGCACCCTGAAGTTTAGGGACTCTCTTCTCGTGATTTTTAGCTCCACAACCCCAGAGGAGGTACCACAGGCCACGCAAACAGACATCCCCCAGCTTTCCAGGCACCAAGTGAAGAAGTCTGAGCAAAATTCCCCCCGGCTTTGAGCGTGAAAGGTGGGAAGCCGCTAAAAATTGCTTTTGGTCTTCAAAATACAAGCAGCTCCTGTTTAAACCATCTAAAACTACTCATATACTTGAAATAACTTCTCCTAGATTGCGCAACTGTTCTACATAAAATCAGAGTTCTTTTTCAGAGTTGGCTTTCTTGAAATCCCTATGAAACTGTTAGAAAACCTCAGGAAGGGGCAGAGCCTCAGGTTGTATTACAAGATATCAGGAGGTTTCCACCACATCACTTCTGTCTGCAGCCAAAGGCACATTAGCAGCTCTGGAGAAGAAGTTTGTTTGCCTTTTGGTTCAAAAGTCTGTGTTTCCTGAGCAAATCCCATTCCTAATAGATAAACCGAAGTCCTGGATCACATTTCGGATGGGGAACCACTGCTTTGCACAGCTCCTTATCAAACAGATTTCTTTTCCACTGTGCTGCACTAGACAATCTAATTTTTGGCTGAGTTAATTTTTAACTTTTAGGTAAACTTTTAACAACTTTGGACCTTGATCTTTAGACAGATCTTCTAAGGCTTCAGCATAGGAAAACTTGTGAGGTTCCACAAGGCCAAGAGCAAGGTCCTGCACATGGGTCGGGGCAATGACAGGGAATGGCTTCCCAGTGCCAGCGGGCAGGGATGGATGGGATCTTGGGAAGGAATTGTTCCCTGGGAGGGTGGGGAGGCCCTGGCCCAGGGTGCCCAGAGAAGCTGTGGCTGCCCAGACCCTGGAAGTGCCCAAGCCCAGGACGGACAAGCTGGAAGAGTGGAAGATGTCCCTGAACATGGCGGGAGTGAGAAAGAGGTGATTTCTAAGATCCCTGCCTGATATTAAAAGACTGAAGAGTGAAGTCATGGCAAACCACCTGCTTCCGTCCACGCACAGGTCTGATTTCCGCTGCTAATTCAAAGTCAAGTTTCTCAGGACACAAACACAAACCAGCACCCAAAGCCCACACGCAGGAGGGACGGCAAACCAGCACTTCTGCCATTCCCTCAGGAGAGGAACCACCTGCACACGGCCCGGCCCCTCCAGTCTGCCCTGCCTGGGGACACCAGAGCCACCTCCTTCCTCAGCTGAAGCAGGGGATGGGAGATGTGTCTGGCACTTCCTCACCATCCTTTCCTGCTGCTTTAAGGGATCCCAGCCAAGAGCATCCCTTCATTACGGGTCCGAAGGAATTTCTGGGGGGTTTTAGCTGTGCTGCTGTCAGGCACAGAGATTTTTCTTCTCTGTTTGAACTGCTGAGATGTATCATTTTCAGCAAGCACCAAACTGACTCAAAAGACTCCTGGAATGCTGATAAACTCCTCCCCTCCACCCCAGTGTGGCTGGACAGAAAGACAGACCACTGGACCATGATCTGGAGCCTTGGGAGAAAGCAAAGCCCCAGTTAAGACCAAAAAA